>NAJI01000176.1:0-101767 GCA_002179835.1 Calonectria leucothoes | reverse complement strand
ACAAGTTCTTGACGGGATCCCGTATTTTCTAAGAGCCATGGTCGTATGTGTGTGCTGTGCTTGACGCGATATTGTAGCCTATGTATGTCCTTTCTGCTTACGTCAGTTTGGCCCCCAAAGATTTACAGCACTGTCTCCATGAGCGATTTAAATTGGAGCCGACTTGGGAACATCCTCTGCCTCAACACCTGCTCTGCAATAAAAAGTTTGTGATGAATGCCGTAGTCACTATGGATGTCTTCGGCACCACTGAACAGGGGCTTAAGCTCGTTTTGGAGTTGATGAGTAAAGCTTCAGTAGCTGCCAAGGCTGAAAAGACAGTGCAAACTTTGGTAAGCCCAAAGAACTTATGACAGCGAAGCCCCAGCGATAGAAAACAAAAACCTCCATGGGGACCGTTGATTTAAAAGTTAACGATTGTTAAACAGACTGCGACCCTGGAGGATTCTCGAGAACGGGTTGCGGAAATTAAACGCCTATTTTGCACACTCTCCCCAAACGAGAATGTCCAGGCTGTAGTGAACCGCACTCGCACCAAAGTACCGGAAATTCTTCAGGAGTACGATCGTATATTGATGGAATTGAAGAATTACATGCTCAATCAAAAACTAGACCGCTCATTTCAACGTGGGTTTGATCGAAGTTGGAAAGGGCTCAAATGGGTTCTGGACGAATCATGGATCCACGGCCGGATAGCCGAGATTCAAAATCAAAAAGAGAGGCTGGATGAGTGAGTTCACACTCTTAAATCGCTCCTCTTTGCAAGAACTAAGTCTTCAACCTTTAGGTCTCTGCGCATATTCAATACGCACCAAGGTATAATGACTGCAGAGATCCAGAACAATATCCTTGAGCAGCTGGAGAAGATTGGTGACAGAATAGGCAGGACTGAGTTCCTAGCAGCTGTCTCGCAGTTACCAATTCAACATGAATCATTGGCTGAAGGCAAACTCTATAACATGCGACACAGCCCACCTATATGGATTCTTGATGAAGACTTGTTTCAGGCTTGGCAAGGCGCAGCTCTGGGAGATAACAACCAGTGCCTATGGATACTCGGGGAAGCCGGAGCTGGCAAGTCACACATAGCAACATTCCTAGCCCAGCACCTCCTAAGTTTCGATCAAGATAAATTGATCCGTGTTGATGATGCGGAGCAAGAATGCCATCGCACCCCCTTGGTCGGTGTTGGTGTTTACTACTGCTCATTCAAGGCGGGTGATAACCAGAAGTCGGATCAGATTTTGGGATGCCTACTACGACAGCTTCTACATCAATTGTGGGAAGTGGCTCCGAAACAGGCGATTGAGCACATGGAATCGTTAGAGGTTCTTACACACTCAATTGGGGGCTACAAAAAGGGGGAGTCTGTTCACTCCGTTTTAGGAGCAGTATCAAGGAGCTTTGATACGGTATACATTTTCGTTGATGGGCTTGATGAACTACCAGAAATGGTTTACCGCGATTTAATTCCCAAGCTACGCAAGCTAAACTCTCTTGAAGCTCGCATTATTTTGACTTCTAGAGATGGCCTGCGCAAGCACGCAGATCATATCCAGGCCAGCATTATCGACGCAAATAACAATACTAGCTCAATCACAGCTTTTGTTCGCAACAAATTGAGAAGTATTGCGGCTGGGGATGAGCATGACATCTTTATAGGCTCCTATGAGCTCAGTGAAAGATTGAATTCTGAAGCCGAGCTCGAAAGCCTCAGTGACCGAATTGTTCGAGTTGCAAACCAAAACTTTCTCTGCGCGGATTTGCTCATCAAGCAGTTTTATAGTCTTGATGCAGAAGGCATAGATGATGCATTGAGGAACCTCGTAGATGGACTCGATGAGCTCATCAGAAAAATTATGGAGCGTATTGGCGACGACCGAACCGGACAACAAGCTCTTCTTTGGACCATTCATACAGTTGGTTCGGGGCTTAATCTTGTGCAGCTGCAGCATGCACTCGCTTTCTCCAAATACTCGGACAACTCGAATCTTGCGACTTTCAGAAAAGACAGACTGATAAAATCGACATCCTACTTTCTAAACATTGGGGCCGACCTGGACTTTGTTACGATTCACAAAGCTGTAAAGGACTACTTTGCTGTTGCGCGAAACGCCAGATCTCACTTTGAGAATGCTCACGGCATCATTGCCAAGACATGCATAGGGTGCATAGAAAAGTCTCGAGAAGACGCTGGATCGCTGGACCAGTGGAAGACGGCTGTTGAAGCATCCCCGTTCCTGGAGTATGCAGCAACAAATTGGGGATGGCATTTGAAGAAGGCTGATGAAAAGCTACCAAGTGAGCCGTTTCCAAAGTTGAATATTCTTAAACTGCTTGATCGAAATCGTTTCTTGGACGCCATCACGATTGCCATTCACGATAAACTTCAAGAGCTCGGATTTTGGAAAGATGCAATGTGGAGCACCCTGGACACGGATCTACCTCCCTTGTCTGCCCTCCATATCTTGGCGTACTTTAACCTTCCCGCGATTGCTGAGAAGTGGATTGACCTGGGCAACTCTGTCCATGGATTCGAAAATGCATCTTTTGATCAGTCAGAATACACACCCTTATACATAGCATCCAAAATGGGAAACCAAGAAGTCGTCGAGACCCTACTATCCAATGGGGCCGACCCAGAGCGGCCCAACGGGTCCGAGGAAATCTTCGCATTTCGCATCGCAGTCATTATGGGCCACGCAGAGGTGGTTGACACAATTCTGGAAGCTGTGCCATTAAAGAAAAAACAGCATTTGATATCCAAAACGGACAAGCACGGCCGGACTGCGTTGGCAGATGCCTGTGGCGACAGAAGCCATCAAGGAAATCTCAAGATCGTCCAAAGAATCTTAAAAGTCGTGAGATCAATGCCGAATGGTCTGGAGCTCCTGATGGCTGCGGGCGGCCCCGTTGGCCACACAGTGCTCCATCTGGCCGCCGAGGCCAACGAACCCGAAATAATTAGCGCGCTGCTTAATTTCCCTGGCGGAAGGGCTTTGTTAAAGGCTCGCAGCGGCGGGCAGGACGATACCGCACTGATTGTGGCTGGGTGGGCTTGCTGGAAAGGGGCATCAAATGCTGTGCGCCGACTTCTTGATGAAGGAGCAGATACCTCTGACAAGAATATTTTTGGCTATACGGCCATTCACAGTGCTGCTCAACACGAGGGCCATATCGTTTTAAACAGGACAGAAGGTTTCAGATTTCTTCTTGAGAAATCCGATATATCGATTCAGAATAACGACGGCCAGACCCCGCTCCATCTTGCATGCGAGAGCGGACGTCCTTACCATGTGGAAGAAATGCTACCGTACCTAAAGAAGAAGCCGCATCTACTATTGATGAAAGATAAAAATGGAAATACACCAATTGCTGCCGCAGCCGTGCTCCCCGATTCACACGAGCCCGACGACCACTGGAAAAGACTATTCCAGGGAAAGGTCCAGTGCATTGACAAGCTTTTGCCTGCAATTGGTGATGATATATCAATTGAAGATGCTGGAAGTGTCCTTAGGCTAGCACAGAAATATAGCCTGACCGAAACGCTTGGTATACTCTTGAAGCATTCTAAAATGTCCGCAGAACTGTTTTTACACAACTCCGCACCCACCCGAAAGGTTTCCGAGACTGAGAAACCCGACCTAGCGGAGAGAGCCACACATGCTGTTGAAGGAGATCAGCGGGAAGGTTGTAAGATGCAACATGAGGACGAGGATCTCGCAGCCAAAGCTGCACGGCTAAAGCTTTACACAATCTCCAAGGTGCTGGCCGACCACGGTGCTGTCATACAGAATGATCACCCTGAAGAATTGATACAATGCTGCATAGAGCTATGCAGCGCTGAGGTTGCGGAGGCAGTCTGGTCTCTAGAACCAAATCTTTTGCTACCATCCATAGCCAACGAGACGGCTCGAAATCTGCCTTCAGCACGGAACCCACTGCGAAAGATTTGGTGCAGGAACCGCCTGGTTCCCAGCGATGAGACGCCTGCTGAAGAAATTGAATGTCTTCGGTCAGAACGAACTGGCTCTGCAATGGTGGTGGGAGATGAAGGAGCTGCCGGGTTCTATCAACAAAATCCGATTCCTGATGTGGTATTTTTGGGAACGCACCACGGAGTTTATCTAGAATCAGAATTGATCCCAGATACAGCTAAAAGTGCGTCTAAATTCCTTATTTCACGTCTTTCGCCGCAGTCACGTCGGGCGTGGACTTCCGTTCTTATACAGCTAAGCAGCTCGCTCTCATGACTAACTACATTCACATAGTTCCGATTGCAAAAGTCGAAATTTCTGTGAGTGGTAGGGATCAAGGGTGGTCAGACCATCAAAACAGATATCCTTGGGACAAGGGGTCTTTCAATGGCAGTGAAACCTGGTTCCAAATTGCTATCAAGCGAAGTATAACTTCCTATCCAATCTACCAAAACAACAACCTGGATGCTGATTAGTATATTTAGATGAAAATATTTTCATGGAGGTTCAAGTGACCCAAAACCTGCTAAATACAGATTGGACAGTCCATGAGACGGTCTGGGACGTCGACGAAGGGTAAATGAATAACAGGACCAAATCTAATCTCAAGCTAACCCTTCCTTAGGCCTCTACCAGCGTCTGGAGAAAGCACAACACCAATGTGGGGGGTTCCGCCAGACGAAGCGAAGGCATTTGTTAACGCCATACGCAGAGGAGATAGATTATGCATAATACCTAGGGCTCGTTACCAAGGTTGGCAATGTTGGATCCGAGACGCATCAATACGAGTTTACTACGAGGATTAGAAGAGTTCCAACATGTAAAATATCTCTGAATGGGCATCAAATCATTGTCACGGAAATTCTACCGTTTTATGCACGAGAAGGATTGTCTCTGAAATAAATTGACCATCTACGGTTATCCATGCTAAGCCCTTGGGTGGTTTTCCCCGAGAAAGAAGCGAGGCTGACCAGCGCAGCTTGTTGGAGGGAAGGGCGGGTCTGAAAATCACAGAGATTTGGAACCTGGATTTGGTGGACGAGTGCCTTGTTAAGTGCCAACTGGCTTGCATCAACTCACAAGCTATCCTGCCCTCCTGTCAGAAGTAGCGGCGAGGTTTAGTTTAGTGTGTTGCAAAGTTGTCTTGCTGTGCCGTGTGTTGCGCCGGTTCTTGTTGCGAGGCAAGACGTCTAAGGAACCGTCTTTGTCTGTAAACAGCACAGGATCCCCGCCATAACTATTATGTGTGAACAAAATGAGAACAACAACGTCAGAAAACAACTTCGCCTGACTGAAGCCGGGACCTACACAGACTATCTTTGAGGAATAGTATTTAGTTGAACATTATCATTATTTTACCTAATGATGCTTGCACCTTTGGTATTTTGGCAAGGCCTTCCCATACAGCAAAGTGCCGTGTGCCAACGCAAGTTGGTGCGGGAAAGACTCTACCCTACATCTTCGGGTCGTGAACCTAGAAGTGAGTTACAACAATTGACCAAAATTTGAACTTGCACTGCGAATGAATCTTTGAATTCAACACCTGTCTAAAAGGATCGCGCACACATGAGCGCATTGGGTAAGCATCATGTAGCGTTTCCCTTCCACGTGTTATAGAACCGTTTCCACCGCAATTACAGAATCACTTCCCCCCTCTCTTCTTCATGTTCCTATCACTGCTAGCCGACCGGATCGGAATGTCCGACATCCGACATGCCAACAATGTGCCCTTATCATTCCAAAAGTATCCGGTGCCGCTCTTACGGATCTCGGAATTGGCAACTGCCCTGACAAAGTGCGAGTGGAAGTGGACTAGAGAACAAGAATATGCTTGTATACCAGGAACAATTTTGCCATGTCACATCCACTTTCGGCGTGAATAACCCACCGTATCGAAATCGGGCAAGTTTGCGAGCAGCGAGTCCAGATTAGGCAGTTGTTATTTTTCTTGGCATCATGCCAGGGTGTTGGAATTGACTCGATTTATCGACCTGGCTTATGATTCTCCACACTTAAGATAAGAGATCAGCAAAAACGAGTCGGTATTTACGATATCAACTAGAAGGATCAAATACAACGTAGCGAAAACATGTTTCTATATACTGCAAACTAAGGGCTAGTGAAACCACGTATATACCATCAAAACAGTTCAAACCAAAAGATTGGATCGAGACAAAGGCAAAACTGAATAGCCATCGCCATCATGGTTCAGGATATGAAGCTTTTGTACATGGCGCTCGCGGCAGTAGGGGCAGCTGTTGCCCAGAGGGATCCGGGAGAGCTGTACTCGTATGCTGGATTGATTCCTCCAATGGAGAAGGATTCCGCACATGTGGCAGCTAATTTCCCAGAGATTGAGAAAAAAGTCTTTTCTCCAGCGTTCCTATATCTCGAGACGGTTCCAGATGAGTTCTACAACGGCACCTCCGGACCAACACCTCAGCACGTTCTAGGTAAGACATGGCCCTGGTTCTAGCGAGCATCACTGAAAAAGATGCACAGAGAATACGAAAAAGAAGAGAAACCAAAGCTGATTTTGATCGATAGAGAGCTGGCTGCAATCACTCGCTGCCAAGAATGATTGGATGTCATATATTGAACCGGACTTTGAGTCAGAGGAGGGCCGCTCCATTCCGTACATGCTCATGTCATCTACAAGAGGACCGCAATCTAGTGAACTGTACAGGAACAGCGGGAAAGAGAAGCTGCGGATCTGGGTCACCGGCGGTGTTCATGGCGATGAACCTGCTGGTGACCAGGCCGTGATGGGTCTGCTGGGCGCTCTTGATGCCAACGCCACGTGGGCAGGCGAGCTTCTCAAGGTGGCCGACCTTTTAGTTGTCCCACGGTATAACCCCGATGGCGTTGCATACTTCCAGCGTCTACTGGCAAGCAACTATGACCCCAACCGAGACCATACCAAACTGGTTAGCCCTCAGACACGCGCCATCAAACGGCTGGAATCTTGGTTCGCCCCCCACGTTGCCGTCGACTGCCACGAGTACACCGCGAGCCGCGTCTACGGCGAGAAGGGCGAGTACCTCCCATCGCAGGATGCACAGATATCGGCCATGAAGAACCTCAACATCCACCCGGCCATTCGCAACCTTTCTGAGGCACTCTTTGTTAAGCGCCTCACCGACACGTGCGAGGCCAACGAATGGCGATGGAGCCCCTACATCATCAGGCCCAACGCAACACAGCTCACGCTGTACGAGATTGGCACCGACGCAAAGACGGACACGCACGCTGCTCTGAGCCAGTCTGTGCAGATCCTCACCGAGACTCGCGGCATCCGGCTCGCCGACCAGGACTTTCACCGCCGCACCGCCGTAGCCACGACACTGCTTGAGGAGATGGTCCAGACGGTTATCGACCACTCGGACGAAATTTACAGTACCATCGAGAAGGCGCGAGAAGAGTTCATTACCGGCGACCAAGACATCGTCATCACTGACATGCGGCCCATGGTCAACCGAACCTGGGAGTTTATCGAGGCTGCCACCGGCAAGGTTCTCAATGTTCCCATCAAATTTGGCAGCACCACGCCCATCCTGTCCAATCTCACGCGCTCCCGCCCTGAAGGTTACGTGTTCAGCAAGGCTTGGGGTGGTGTGGCTGAAAGGCTGCGCGTTGCTGGGCTTACTGTCGAGACGCTCCCGACGCCGTTCGAGGGCGAGGTCGAGGCCATCCAGATCAACAAGTTGGTTCTAGATGCAGCAAAATTCGAAGGCGTCGCTAGAACCACTATTATTGATAGCGAGGTGTACCGCAGGAATGTTAGCATCCCCGCGGGAGGCTACTTTGTCAGCACGAGGCAGCGCATGGCGGCCCACGCCTTTGTGCGTCTAGAACCCGAGAATATTGACTCTCTGGCGTCCTTCAACATCATTCCTGTGAACGAAGGCGACGAGTATCCCATTTTTAGAATCATGGCTTAGTTATAGTTTTGCACTGGACCAGATCAATCTCACAGGCCCCCCCATCTTGGTGATGGGAAGAACTGCCGCCCCCGCACAACCAGATTCCAAGGCCCCTGACATGCACGCCATCCTTCAGCCCAGTCTGCGACAGAGTGGACTGCCTCAACCGGCGGATTTTCCCGCTCGTGTCAGCGAGCATGTGCGACATCGTAGCGTGACAGAAAGCCCAGGAGGTGGATTGGTCCAAGCCTTGATTGGGTCCTGGAGCCATCGTCGGAGCCTTGGCAGCTTACCCACACACCACCCTTGTCCTTCCAATTCCCTGATGACTTGCGCGAGCTCAGCCTTACTCGAAGTTATCCGCTCGCCTATTGGACAGCATATCGTCCTGCCCGCAAAGGGGTGTCGTATTAGCTTTGAGGCGCATTACTAAGCTTCGCCGCCCTCGCGCCATGGCCATTGAAGCTTGTGATATTAGCTTAAATTTTGGCCCCCAAATTATAACAACCAATATTTGGGGGCCAGCGACGTGAAGGTCAGGCTGCGCTGGACACCACCATAGCATGCGGCATTTTTTCCCTCTTTCTAGTTCTGGACCTGGCAATGGTGCATCTGACTCATCCGCGTATTCATCAGCCCTGTCTGTATCCAAATATAACTCCGCGTATTATGATAAAAGCGTCCACCTCCCAACAGCCCACTCCCGCTCAGGCACGTCTTTGAAACGTGGCGATTTTCTAAAATTTCATTGTGCCTCATAATTTGCCGATCCAGCCATGGAAAACACCACTGTTATCGAGGTGGTGAACAGGTCCGAATTCGAGAGTTTATTGATTGATCCAAGCTTTCAACAGTACACGATTCCTAGGGAATGGATTGCATGGCAAATATCGTACTTGCTTCCCATCTCCTTCGTCATGGATCCCTATGGTGGCATCATGCTTATCGAGGAAGGCTGCAAAACGGCTAGTGGGGAGACCAACTGCACCGAGGCATGCGGTAATGCTACGCTTATGTTCGGCTCTTACGATACCCTTTGGAATTGCATGGCCTTGACAGCAGCATCAACAGTGACTATTAACTCATCAGATTGGGTTGATGCCCAGAGCGAGAAGGAAGCCGACGATATGTTCCATTTCGGCTCGGTGGAAACCTTTGACCCCGAGTGGGAAGTTCTCGACAGCTATTTCAACTGCGCAATGCAATCCTGCGTCGACTCCAGGTTCGGTAACTGTCCAGACGAGTTTATGACGATACTGGACAACAGCACCAGATACGTCGCTTTGATTGAGAATTTAGGCAACATAATGTCTGGGAATTACTGCTTGACTGTAGATCCTGGAATCGACTTTGATATTGCAGGCCCTGGGGAAAGTTACCTTTTTCTTTTCTTTTCCGTCTCCTTCTTTTCTCCGCGGGTCAAGATACGTGACGGACTTGTGATATGCTAGTTGTGACCAATACTAACCTGCCCGCGAACAGATTATTTTGGCATACTTTATCCAATTCGGCTTGGTCTTCTTCTTCGCGCTGTTTTACAAACTCATCACCGCGTGGGTTCATAATATCACATGGGCATTTTCCCGGCCCTTTTCCGAGAGCAAGGTGGCAAGAGAGAGAGCGTCAAAGTGGCAGCGATTCTTTTCAACGGGTCGCTTCCCCGAGGCCATCACATCATCCATCGTTGACGTTCAAGAGACGCAAGCCCTGGTCCTTGTTACCATTGCCGGTGCAACCATTGCCACGTTTACGGGGAAACCAGGGACCGGCCTCGGAAACATACAGACCCTGTCATCCTGGCTTACCAATAGCGTTATTCTCAAGGGAATGGTGACTGCGGGGTCCTATCCTTTGCTTCTCATCCAGCTCATCCTCCACCGCTGCGGTCGCCGTTGGTGGTACACGCTGCTGTTCATTACCATCAATGCGGTTCTGGTTGGCGTGATAGAAGCGTACAGGCGACCGGAGGGAGAGGGACTGCTGGACCGCATCAAAGAAACAGCAAGCCTATCCGACTGCGGCGAGAATTTAGGGCCGAGAAGCTTTTGCCTTCCGTTCAACTCGTACTCTGATGATCCTGGCCGGGCCAAGCTGTCGACAAAAAAGCCCACCGACCCTCAGCTTTACCTGAGCTTCAACTCCCGAAACCAGCAGCCGGTATATATCCTGACTGCATTCCTCATACTTGACTGGCTGGTTCACTTCGTTCGCGCACGCAGCTCACGGAAGGCTCGATATAGCAAAATCGCTCCTGGGCATCATGGGTTCAAGGTATCGCGACCACTTGATTGGGTACTTTCGAAAAAATGGATGATGCTGATGCTGCGGGCTCTGTGGATTGCTGTCGAGGCCACAGCCTTTACCATGTGCATTTTCGGGATTGTGGAGTTCTCGTCCTTTCTCAAAGTATTGAAAGGCGAGAAAAGGGATGGGAAAAGTGACATTAGCATCTCCGAGTGGTCGTTTGGGCAATTGATCGCCGTTGCCGTATGGCTCCCTGCCATTTCAAAGTTTTTTTCCCTTCTCATTGGTGTGTCTGCGTGAAATCTTGTCGTGGTGATTAAGCTGACCCCAGATTGTAGATCCAAATGGCCTCCAGGAAAGAATCGACACACGCTATACGGTTGAGAAACATCAGGCGGACGGGAATGATGAGAAATTGCGCTATGCGCAGTTGGATTCATCTTTGCTGGTTCCTAACAAGGATGCAAGATCTTCCATAGGCACAGAGCTGGATATGGTGGTTCTGGGACCGAGGTGAAGACTGGAGGAATGCTGTCTGCAATTAATTGCTTTCCAATCGCAAAAGAGGAAGTTTTATGAAGCGCTGGAGGCGCAGCTACGAAAAAGTACTGGAAAAGATATCGACAAGTGGAACATGGTGTTGATGTTGTAATATTGCGGAAGCTTGTGGAGCGGTATGCGATAAAATATGGATTCAAACACAATCATGATGCGTTTTTATCAAATTTAAAGGGCTTTGGGACATTTCGAGGATGTCATCTCTTGTAGACTGTGATGCGGGTCTTGCCCTCCAAGTCTGAGGCGACCCGTCGTGGCTTATGCTCGTAAGGCCAAACGATTTGGCTTTCATCACCAGCATCCCACCACCCCCTTCCACCAGTACTGTATATCTGGGACCGTCTGATCCAAGATACAACCCAATGATTCTCAGACTCGCCATACGTGCTCCAGCCATTTGCCTGTGCTGGCAAAGGCTCCCACGGTGACTGCAGGATAGTGCCTTGGTCAATCCGGCTTTGGTCCCACATGGCATAACCCCATTCACGAAGGTGGGCCCGGTTTGGATGGTAGAAAGATTCTAGATCGGTACTGGGATATGCCCATTCCCACGTTCGAGCCGGGCCTGGGTCAGGATCGTCGAAGAATGCATGTCTCGGGTCGTAATTGTCTGCCCCACTGTCGACACCGATGGATTCAGCGGCGGCCGTTGCCAGGCCCAGAGCTCGATCCAGAAAGTCGGGTCGAACCGAAGGATGCTCAGACGCCAGAGGTGCATATCTTTCCTCGTACGATCGTGCGGTTCCGAGGCGGTAGAGTGTCACTAAACCCTGCGACAAGACGCCCTGAAACGTGATGGAGTTGGGGTTAAAGGCTGGCTCAACTTCATTGTGCCCCCAGGAAATATCATGTGCAGCCACTTCGTTGAAGGCTAAGATGCGCATGGGGTATCAGAAAAGGGCTGGAAATTTTTAAAAAGGAAACCTTGGGCTTGCAAGCTCACCTGGTGCCACTAAGCGAAATAGAAAATCCTGGACACAAGCGAGTTGTTCATTCTCCCAGGCCGAAAAATGACAACAGAATTCTTTGAGATGCTCATCTTTGATACGCACACTGCGAAGAGGTCGATTAAACAGGTTGCAGAATTTTTCGAAGCGGTAAAAGGCGCGGCGGATGCGGGCCAGCTCGGCTGGAGTCGGGGCTGCAGGTTGCGCGATGGCAGGTGGAGCTTTGGCAAGGCAGTCTTTGGCAAAGGTGAGGGAGAGCTTGCGAACGCAGTCGTCTAATTTCGCAAAAGAAGCAGCCGCCGCTGGTGACACCGATATTGTGCGCGTGGTTCTGGTGCTGATATATCGCGCTTCAAAGTCAGGGTGCCCTTGTGGTGTGCTCTGCGGCAGCAGTTTCTGAGACTTGAATGCGGCGATAGCCTCTGGAAGAACAGCCAGGCCTACTTGGGCGAGTAGAACGCGCGATACGATGCCTGACGAGTCAATGGTGTAGGCAGAATACAGGGAGCGGCAAGAGACGATGGCCGATGCCAGCGACCCAAAGTCGTCGAGTTTTGACAGAATGAGCCCAGAGAGTTCAGGTGGAAGCCGCTCCAGGAACCCCTGCGCGCTGTAAGCTTTGCTTGCCATGGCCTTGGCCTTCTAATGTCCAGTGTTTGAATGATTGCCAGGCAGTCGTCTGATGATGCGATGCTGACGTTGCAAATCATCCATCAATCAAGGAACCTGGATCAAGTGGGGCTTTCAAACTCCATGAGCGGCGACCGGAACAATCCCGCTCAAGTCGGTACTGTGGCTCTTTTGCATCAAACTAAGCCAGGTTTGCCATAATTGCACGATAGATGTCAAAGTAGTACCGATTTACCTTATCAGCTTGGAATGTCCGTGTCGCCAAACATGTCGTGGCCTGATGCCATTTGCCATACCTCAGCCTTATTTTCCTTGTTTAGTTTAGGCAACCAACGCCGAAGCTGACTGCATGGAAACTTTTTAAATATTAAGGTGCTTCTGGCAGATGTATCGGGAAGATTTGCGATCACACAGTCGCGTCCAGTCGTGGAGCTCCCCAATCCGTTACCCTGAACCCCACAAACACTACCAAAACCACCGCGTATGTCGTCGAAACCATCGTTCTCATATTACTCGTCTTAAGGAAAACAGACAACGCCGCCGCAAATGCGAAAATGGAAATACTCACCGCCACCAATCTCTTTGGAGTTGTAAACTTCGGCAACCTCGTAGCCATCATCGGCAAAACCAACATCGGCCCTCCCAGAAACGCCACCATAAACCTCGCTAGTCAAATGGAGATGCCTTCTCAGGCGGCTTGTTATTGAAATATTCCTCGGTGCGACCCGCACCAGAATTTATGAGTAAACTACTACGCCAGGGTTGGGGTTAAAGCTAGGGTTACCGCTAGGAGTGTCAAACCCATGCAAATACCATGTACCAAGTTCTGGTTAGATCAGTTAGCCTGTGCGCCTAGGTTGGCTAAAATTAGAAGCGGGCTGATTGGCTAGGTGGGATGGAGGGGTCAGCTTTTCTTTCGGATACCACTCATTGACCTCGCTCCATTTTTCACATCGCTACTCAGCACTGATCAAATTAGCAACTGATTTCAAACAAGCTTTAGTCTCTGGTCCTGCCCCCCTCCACTCATTACTTGGTGATCATCACTATATTCTCATACCCGAATTTTATCCTGTAAGACTTGAACATCGACTATCTGCCTGGATCAGACAAGGCTTTCTTCCAAATGCCAAGATGTCGGGATTTTCGACGCTCCCTGAGAGAATAACCACACATGAAGCCGACCAGAACACTGCAGCTCAGGCTGGGACGATAAAAAGAAAAAATGACCATGATGATGCTACGTCGGAGCTCGATACTGCTGAGCCAAGCGCAAACGACGCGTATACCGTCGGATGGATCTGTGCCATCAGTGTTGAGTACGTGGCCGCACAGTCTTTTCTTGATGAAGAGCACGGCCGACCAGACTATGTCTCTCCGCATGACAACAACGACTATACTCTGGGTAAAATTGGAGACCATAATGTTGTCATCGCTGTCTTACCTGCCGGGGAGTATGGTACAGCATCTGCGGCAAGCGTGGCAAGAGACATGTTGCATAGCTTTACAAACGTTAGAATTGGTCTAATGGTTGGTATTGGTGGCGGTGCACCAAACCGAGATAACGATATACGCCTTGGCGATATTGTAATAGCCACCCCATCAAATGGTGGCGGTGGTGTCTTCCAATATGACTTTGGAAAGACCATCCAAGACCAAGACTTCAAACCGACAGGTCACTTGAACCAGCCGCCCACGATACTGCGAGCAGCTGTGAGTGGCTTAAAAGCAAAATATGAGATGGATGGACATCAGCTCGAAGCTGCAATCGGGGGTGTGTTGGATAGGAGAAGAAGACTGAGAAAAAACTACTCGCGGCCCAATGCGGCTAGTGATAGGCTATACAAACCCGAATTTGTCCACCCATCTGACGGTAAAGCGGCATGTTCTGTGAGTTGCGGAAGCGACTATGCGAATTTAATATCACGAACTGAACGAACCGAGGACGAGGATGATCCAGCAGTCCACTATGGTGTAATTGCGTCAGGCAACCAGCTAATGAAGGATGCAAAAATCCGAGATAAGCTTGCTGGAGAGAGAGAAATCTTGTGTTTTGAGATGGAAGCAGCAGGCCTGATGAACCATTTCCCATGTCTCGTGGTCCGTGGAATATGTGACTATTCAGATTCGCACAAGAACAAAGATTGGCAAGGCTATGCAGCGATGGTGGCGGCTGCCTATGCCAAAGATCTGTTGGGTCGAATAGCTCCGACTAAAATTGAGGCTGAGAGAAAAATCGAAAATATCCTCTCTGGTGAGTACTCGATGCCGTGGTGATCGATCATCTTTGGGCTAATCACAGCATAGGTCTTGAAGACATTGTGACTGAGAATAGGGATATTGCGCGACGGCAGCTCGATATCCAAGAGCAGGCCGTGAAAGAAACACGATCGAAAGGGTTGGAAAAGTGCCTCCAGCTTTTTCGCCTCACCGATGACGCAAGAGACGTTACATACGAGTGGTACAAGGATCGCGTTGAGACTAGGGTTGAAGGAACTTGTGAGTGGTTCCTCAACCACTCCAACTTTCAAATCTGGTTGGAGCAAGATTCGGGGCCGCTATTGGTCTCGGCAGATCCCGGGTGCGGGAAATCCGTCTTAGCAAAATATCTCATCGATGAAAGATTACCGCGTTCATCTACCATTTGTTACTTTTTCTTCAAGGACCAGGACCAAAACACGGTGCGCCAGGCGCTTTGTGCCATATTGCACCAGCTTTTCTCTCAGATACCATCACTCATTGAGCACGCTCAGAGTCAATCACGCAAGGATGGTCCAGGAATGATTAACTCAACGAAATCCCTTTGGAGTATTCTCGGAAATGCTGCTCAAGACACTCGTGCTGGCTCCCTAATCATCGTCCTTGACGCTCTGGATGAATGCTCCGAGCCTGAATTCGAGGACTTGATGAAACATATCATAACCCAGTTTAAGAAAAATGGACTGGGCTCTGCCAAGTTGAGATACCTACTGACTAGTCGTCCATATGAGCAAATCATGTCCAAGTTTCAAACCTTGTTCAGCATTTTTCCTCATATTCGTATTCCAGGAGAAGAATCGGAATCCATAAGCCAAGAAATAAACCACGTCATCATGCACCGAGTTGACCAGCTGGCAGTAGACAAGAAGCTCTATGGTACAGTCAAAACTCGTTTAGTCGAACGATTGCTCGAAATTCCACACCGAACATATCTCTGGGTACACCTCGCTTTCAACCATTTAAATGCAGAAAGCTTCAAAAAGACACCTAAAGGAGTGGATACAGCTATCGAAACGCTGCCAAAGGATATCTACCAGGCGTATGAACAGATTCTCAACAAGTCCAAGGATGACCCAATTGTTCGGAAAGCATTAAACATCATCTTGGTTGCTGACAGGCCTCTGAGGTTGTGTGAGATGAACATTGCGTTAGAAATAGACTTTGGATTGAAATCTCTGAGTGATCTTGATCTTGAAGAAGACGAAGATTTCAAATCGCGTCTTAGATCCTGGTGCGGACTGTTCGTGTCCGTTCACGGAGGAAGGGTTTATTTGCTGCATCAAACAGCACGCGAATTTCTCCTATCAGAAAAGCTCACAGACGTCCCTTCCTCACCAAAAGGACATTGGCAACATACCTTTACCAAACGCGATGCACACAGAGTTGTTGCGGAGGTCTGCATAATCTATCTTGACATTCTGAATTCCAATCCAATCCCGCTTGCTGTCAGCAAGAAATTCCACAATTCCCCTGCTTCCAAGTGGGAGAAGGAGGTTCATTTCCCTGATCAATTCGACTTTTTGGATTATTCCACCAAGAACTGGGTCTTTCATTTCCGGTTAGCTCGTATTGAAAGGAATGCGGATATCTTTCCCTACACTTGGAGAATCTATGACACGAATTCAAGGAGCTGGTCGATGTGGTCTCGAGTATATTGGAGGATCAAACATTCCCATGAGTATAATCCTAATATTTTAACCGGCCTTGTCATGTCGTCAGCATGCGGGCACCTGCCGGTTGTTGAGGCCTTGCTTGTAAATACTGACGATCCAAATTCTTGTGGCGGCACAAGCAAGACGCCCCTCGGTTGGGCAGCAAGTGAAGGCTATCTGGCAGTCGTTGAAGCATTGTTGTCCAAGCGTGGGATTGACGTCAATGCTACGGATGGAGGTCACTACAGTCACACACCACTAGCCTGGGCGGTGATAAATCAGCACGAAGGAATTGT
This sequence comes from Calonectria leucothoes, assembly GCA_002179835.1. NCBI lineage: Eukaryota > Fungi > Ascomycota > Sordariomycetes > Hypocreales > Nectriaceae > Calonectria > Calonectria leucothoes. The sequence goes on along the minus strand of NAJI01000176.1, from coordinate 85,281 downwards.
CAGACGATTGCTTACTGAAGAAAGCATCAATGTTAACATAATGAATGGAAACGGTTACGGCGCATTGACTCAGGCAGCACAGATTGGGAACCCTATAATCATGAGAATGCTGCTAGGGAAAGATGGTGTCGATGTTAACAAAAGGGATAGATTTAGCAGCACGCTACTGATACACGCCACCTCGCGCGGGAATGTTGAAATGGCTAAGATGTTGCTTGCGAAGGAGGACATTCAGATTAATGATACAACCCGAGAACTCAACACAGCTTTATTAATAGCTGCAGGCCGAGGGAACGAAGCGATTGTCGAACTACTGCTTGCAAAAGACGGCATCGAAATCGACGCGAAAGATTGGCACGGTGATACAGCGTTATCATTAGCCACCAAAAAGGGACACCACCAGATTGCAAGGATGCTTCATTCAAAATGCGCTATTGATACCAATAACGATACGGTATGATCCGATATGGATCCTGAAGAAATGCGAAAGCAAACAACTCTGGCTTCAAACGACCAACGCAGCGGTATCTATGGCTAGCTAGTTGCTGCACGGGTATTTAAGAATAAATATTTCTTGCAAGTCATCACACTTCCATATGTTCTCGGCCGCTCATACATAGCTACATACTCTAAATATCTTCACCCAGGATTTCCTTCATCATTTGATCGAGTGCATAACCCTCTACCATTTCCACAGATTCTTTATAAATAAACCTCCCATTTTCCTTTGGACACGGCCATCTAAGATACTCCCAGGCATCCTGCCATTCACAAAGGCCGCTGCCGCATATTACATGAAGTTTAGTTAGGTTTTAAAATAAGAAAGTAAGAGGCCGTGCTGTAATCCGCCCATTCAAAACCAAGAATGTTTCTGGGGCAAATTAACCCCGTGTGCGATGCTACATGCTGTTGGTCTACCATTTGTAAGGGTTAAGGCGAAGTCCACCGGATGTTGCAACCCTGCCACGGCCTTTATCACCGCAAATGGGTTCTTTACAATGTCTTCCCAAATGTCACTCAGAGTTTGGGCCATTTCGCCTGCTGCAGACTTCAAATATTCTCACCGTAGGTCCTCTTCTAATCTTGTGCTATCAACAACATTTAATTTCATGAGCCTAAAGATGCTTTGTGGACGATGATGCAACGTGGTTGAGGCATAAGTCAGGGGTTCTTGACAATGCGACATTGTGATAAAAGAAGTAACAAGATCAATCCCCATGCCATCCAGATTGGAAATGAACGTCTTCCCATAGCGCACAAGTGCCTTGGTGTGCGGCTGGCTGGGTTGGCGAAGCGCGCCTTGCGTTCTTCTGCGTGATTGGTTGCCGTAGATAACTTGACGCCGCTTGGATGATGCTGGTTTTGACTGGCAAGACTGGGGCAAGCCTCAGCTGATGGTGGCCTTCGTCTCTTGCAGCGAATGCATATGTATGCGAGAGGCTGAGCAAGCGCCACAACGTCACTTTGCCTCGCCATCCATGCTGGTATGGTTCGTTTTATGCACGCCACAGTGTGGCTATGCTAACCCTGAAACCTGTCGTTTGGCGGCCCAATCACCCAGAAGGACGCGAGTAGGCAGCCTTCTCTGACAAAAGGACACCGCAGCTGCTCACGTGATGTACTTTCAGTACTTGTGTGCCGTCCAAGGCATACTTTTATTAGCCCAATTATCCATCGAGCCGAGTTGCGACGGAACATGCATCCCACACGATTATTTTCAATATGGAGCAATCTCAAGAGACACTAGATTGGGATAAACATGGTGACGAAATTCACCACCTTTTAGTGTCAGAAAACAAGACACTCGGCGAGGTTATGACATTCATGGAAGAGACCTACAACTTCAAGGCAACGTGCGATTTCTCCTAGATGACCCTTGTACCGCTGGAACAATAGCTAAACGAGTCACTTAAACAGCGAGAGGCAGTACAAGCATCGGTTCTCAAATTTGAAAAATTTGCGGGCGAATGAGTGGATATGGATCGGCCAGCAACTCGAGCAACGTGCAGCTCATGGAAAGGACTCTGAAGTTTGCTTCTTCAAGAAGCCACTGTCGGAGGAGCGTGTTGCACGTGGAACCACCCGCCATCGCCATGCAATTTCCACAGCCGTCTCGTCAGGTGGTACGCGCGAATTAGGCCCATGGCGTGACGTTGTTGACTGTTTTAGATGTGCCGAATCCAGCGCCAGGGAGAATTGAAGTTCGAACGCCAGAGCTTGATGCTGTCGAAGGGAAGTCGCCTTCGTTCCAGTTTCTAGATCTCTTGCCTGAGATTATCCGTGACCTTTCGCCAGCACCACAACTCTTTGATGTGCAAAGTCAACATGAATTGGCACTAGCACCCGATGTTATGGAAATTGACACCGGAATTGACACTGGGATCGACCCGCAAATATGTACGTGGTGTTAGCTGTTGGGCCCCTGGATTCTCAAACTGATCAAAATCAACAAGTACTCGCAAACCCTCAACAGGAGCTGGACATTGTCGCCGACATGCTGCTGGACTGGGAAGTCCCAGATGCCAGTTCCCAACCCTTTGATGGAGAGGTCTTCATTTCAGAACTTACCACAGCCCACGAGGTTCAATCTTCTAGGAGCACATTGTCTCCCATGTCCAAGTTCCTCCACTTCGATATTCTCGACACCAACCCTGGACTTCAACTGATGACGAATCTGCCCTGGTTCAAACTGAGAACAATCCTGGAACAGCTGCGTAAGTATTCATGTCGATCTAAGAGAACAGGAATTCGGACCTGACGAACCGTAGATGAAACATTGTTTCCTCTGAATCGCAGCAGTATTTCTCATGCGCCCGTTCAACCGAGTGCATCGCTAATTCGCCCGACCGAAAACCGTGCTGCCTTGCAAAGGTTAATAGGTCCCTTTTCTCATGACTCATCAATCGTGGGTAGTGCTATTTTGACCAAGAGGCTAGAAAGGATCATACCTGGCAGGTATGAGGGGGATGTGTCTGATCAACTGGCCCAAATTCTCGACACCTCGTCGACGGGCGCAGATGGCTTAGCGGCAATCTTTGGTCTAGCCGCTTATTTTACATCCAACAACAGGCTTGGGCCAGAGCGAATGGATGCATTTCTCATGTGGGTGGTTGACCAAAACTACTTGGGATTCCTAGAAGGGTTTCTTCAGTTGAATACGCCTGCCGTCCACGAGTTCTCCAATCACGTCCTCAGTTCTGCAATGCGAATCAAGAGCACCAAGCTATTGACGCTACTGATGGACCGCGGCATAAGAATGGATAGTATGCTGTGCAAGCTAGTACATGTTGAGGACATGAACCTGTTTGGAACAGCGCTGTCAAGAGTAAGCCCAGAATTCTTCCGAGGAGCCAGGGCAAAGGAGCTATTCCATCTGGTTGTTTTAGAACGAATGTTCAATATCGCCGATTACCTTCTGTCGCAAGGTGTAAGCGTGGACTGCATTGTCGCATTCCAAACAGCTCTACACCTGGCTGTCAAAACTAAGAATCCAGAAGTAGTTCAGTTCCTCCTGTCCCGAGGCGCCGAGGTTGATATGCAGTCGGCATTGACGCCAGCATGGCCGAACCCGGGGATATTGGCCACCCCACTCATACAAGCTGTCATTGATGACAATCTCGATATCTCCATCATCCTAATAGAGAATGATGCGAGCATTTACTCTGAGTATCAAGGCAAGGATATCTGGGAATGGGCTTGTTTGCATCGCAGGGATATCTACTCCATTTTTGAGCCATATCTGCATTCCGACAGGTCCAAGGTTTCTCTTGGTGAAATAATCGAGGCGGCTCGCGAGAACAAGGTTACGTTGAGTAGCTATCTGGAAAGACACCGGGGGAAGCTGCAAAAACAGATTCTTGAGGAATCGCTGAGCATCTCGATTCAACGAGGGTTCTTGGATGCGGCCATTGTTTTGTTAGACTATGGCGTCGATCCCAACTGCTACAGGCTAGAAGTATCTCCCTTGGAGGTAGCCTTGACATCCACCAAGAACTATACTGCATTTTGTCATCTTTTGATCAAACGAAATGTGGATGTCGACAGACCTGGAATTTTGGCACATGTTGTATCAAAAGAGGACTTGAGATTGCTTGAAAGCTTCGTCAAAGCAGGCGTCGATCTAGAGGTACAAGGGATGGAGGCCTTGGCCATAGCCGCTTCACTAGGAAACATCCCACAAGTGGCCCTCCTCCTACATTGTGGGGTGGATATAGACACTCCAGGTCTAGCCATGAACCCTCTTCAATCAGCTGCCCGCGAGGGCCATCTGGAAATGATCGACTTTCTTCTGGACAATGGAGCCGACATCAATGCACCAGCCGGTCTGAATAATGGACGCACCGCTCTACAAGCGTCGCTTTCCAGCGACAGTGCACATATCGCGCTGCATTTGTTGGACAGAGGAGCAGATATAACGGCTCCACCTGCATTCGTGGGAGGCCTGACTGCTCTTGAAGCTGCCTGTCATAATTGGCAATTATACGATTCCGAGATGTCGGCTATCTGCAACAAGCTCCTAGACCTTGGGGCCCCTGTCAACCGACCGAACGGGAGACCGAGCTCGGCCATACATGGCGCAATAGAACAGCGCTGGACCCCGATCCTCTCGCGCTTGCTAGAGCCTCATCGCCAGGCCATCACCAATTTGGCGTGCTCCAACAAGGTGGCCGAGGAGGTCGAGGGCCTCGTTGAGCCAAGAACGCCGGCACAGCTTGCGGCAAGCCTAGGAAGCATGGAAATGCTGAAAATGCTGCTTGATTCTGGAGCTAACGTCAACGAGCCCCCCGCATTCCGCTTTGGGCGCACAGCCCTTCAAGCAGCTGTATCGCAAGATGAGCCCGACATGGAACTGATAGAGTTTCTGCTGGAGAGAGGTGCTGACATCAATGGCGAGCCTGCAGCCGAAGGGGGGATCACGGCTCTCCAAGGAGCAGCCATATCCGGTGACCTAATGCTGGCCAAGCTTTTGATCGAGCAAGGCGCCGAGGTAAATGCGGCTCCGTCGTATGCCGAAGGCAGGTATGCTATCGAAGGAGCCGCTGAGCATGGCCGCCTGGACATGGTTCAACTCTTGTTGAATGCCGGTGCTTTGGGCAATATCCGGAGCGGAACCGGGTTGAGGGACGCGACGAGCCTGGCGGAGAAGGGCGAGCATTTTGCGATTGCAAACATACTTAAAGAGAAGATGACGGAAATCGCACAAGGGAAAACCGACGGTCAAGATGGAGAATTCATATGATTGTGGTAGGCAGAGCAGTGTCTGCGACTAATTTCCACTCCACAACGTCAACACAAATGGAATTAATACATGCACGCACAACCAAGCAGGCTTGACGCTTCATCTAAATCTTTCATCGAGGACTCCAATCCCAAATAGAATGTCCTTGTAATTTTTGGGTTTTAGATTGTGTCTCTTCATGATTTTACTCAATTTCCGCTGTTGCCGCTACCTATTCTCTTTACCTCTCTCATACTTGTGGTGGGAACCTTTTGATAACTCCCTCGGGGCGCACGTGACCATTGCCACATCCGCCGCCACATCTGAAGGTGATGAAGCAGCAAAGCAACCAATCGACGCTGACTTGTCACGTGAACTGTGGTGGCGGTGCAGCTTACCAATCACTGGGATAACTGTGATGGTGTCAGGGCACGGATCACGTGCTAATATTGGCAGACAGAATCCTGATATCGTCACCGTCGCCAACGAAGATTCGCGAGCCGATCAGGACCAAAGCCATATATTCGAGCGACGTAGCTATGGGCTATCAATCCGATGCCGCTAGTATAGCCTTGTAATCGCGACATCACCAGCAACGGCAGTGCGTATTGCTGCACCCACACCGGATCTGCCGTAACACATTACCTTGACAATAACAGTGGTTGAGAGGGCCTGTTGTGGCGCGCGGGGTCAGGTCCTGAGACTAATACTAGCTTCTATTTCTTTTATTTTAACTGCGCTTCGCTAGACCCGCAGAATTTACCTGTCTAGCTTTTGAACGAGTACTTTGCTACATTTTAGCCCAGGGAAGTGATAGTCTAGTGACTTATTTTTTCCATCAAACAGTTATAAGAGTAAAGTTTTGCTTTTATGTAATATTCTTTGCTCATAAATAAATAAATACAATATCCCACTAATTGCGTTGGCACGCATTTACTACAAAGGGCAATCATAGCCATATCCCTTTGAGTGCGGTAAGCCTGCACTCAGGTACCGAGCAAAGTAGGTTGGCGGCTACAACCCTCTAGTTTAAAGATATATAATTCTGTTTAGGCTATATCATAGTATTATTTCTGGGGATTACTTTTACTTACCTAAAGTTATGTTATGTTTTTATAATGTTATGTTTTTGCGTCTTATTTGCGGTGTGGTACCTCGATGCAGGCTTACCGCACTCAAAGGGATACTGAACGTTGCAACAAGCCCTGCATAGCGTCGGCATATTGGGAGTGCTATTGCACGTGCACAATGATTCTGTTCGTGCAAGATTGGGAAGAGACAAAATTAGCCAATGATTCTTTGATATCTAGACCTAAGTGGATGGAAGATCCCTGCATGCAACCATCGTAAGGTGCCACTTAGTGGTACCGACGTGCGCTTTTGCATAATCTGCTGCAAGGGAGGGTTTGAAGAATGCGGCTTAAAATCAGGGCACATTGTATGAATAATGCTGCGCTTCAATGTGGACTTCACCTCAGCCCAGGCAGGACAATGTGGACTTGGTGGTGGGGTTAAGCAACGGTAGAACAGCGAACTTCGTGCGAATCTGATGCTACGAATGCCACGACAGATGAGCAGCAGTGATTTCGACAAGGGGTTAACAACACAGTTGCACCTGCGAGTATTCACGTCGGGCATCGTTGTTTTCGAAAAAACTGGGTAGTACTGACCAATCAAACGAGAGGTTGTATGAGAGAGCGTCATCAACATCAAATGTATTGATTGGATTTGCTTTGCGCCATAGAGGCATTCCCGGTACATGGGGACTGAGCGGCTTGTCCCGTCGGCTTGAGCCCCGCCAATTCAGCCACTCAAATGGGTGACAGAAAAAAGGCCGCTGCTGCCAGCAAAGCTGCATCTAAGAACCAGCCCCTTTTTTTGTCACCCAGGTGCCACTCATCGTCAACGCACCAAGCATCCGGCCAAACTGTCTCACCGCCAGCGGATGGCGGATCCTTGAGTGGGCGAGTCTCCCTGACTGTTTGAGCGAGGACGAAAGTACCGGTCTCAATTCCGAGCAGTACCATATCACAATCTTTGCAAATCACTACCCATAGCATACACTTATCTCTATCAAGCACCTCAATGCTCCTTTCGCACACCCCAGGAGATGTAGTGTCCTGCTCAGTCTGCCTCAAGGTGCCCAGGTCTCGGTGCGGGCCGCAGTGGTTGAGACAAAAAAAACAGCAACAAACCCCCACGGATCGCTCGGCTTCTGGAAAGACGTGCCCGAGGGGCAGGTTGGGCCTCAGCAGTCTCGTACGTCATTCAACTTCTAAGCGCCTCTCCTTTCTCCTGCAGCAGCTTGATTCACACACCTCAGGGCAGTACAATGCGAGATGACGGGTAGGCTAGGAGCGTCTTCTCACCGAAACCATCTAATGTAGAGTCCCACTCCGTCTAGCCCGGAGAATTCTAGCACCATATGTCGCGAAGGCTCATTGGGTCATGGCCGAAGCCACAAGAAACAGCAGGTCGCAGATCACCCCGATACCAATCTGACCCTGAGGTAACGAGCAGTCTTCTTGTACCTCAGAGCAAAGTTAAAATAGAGAAACATCTCGCTTTCTCTCTTCCAGTCTCCTGTTCGCTACCAACCACACTCTTTTCCCTCCTCGGCCACTATCGACAAATAATCATCACAGAAGAAACAAAGCAGCTACCACCAGAGACCACACCCATCACATCTCGCCATGCACTTTTATCCTGCCGGCTTTCACTCATTCGAACTAGTACACTGTCTCTTGAGCATGAGCTACTGCGCTAGCTATCGCCACCGCCCCACCAGAGCGGTTCAGGCCACCACAAAGTTGCTTCAGATGCCCATCCCGTGGCTCTTGTGGACACAAGTTCTGTCTCTCGTGGAATATTTTCATCTTGAATGGTTGAGTCTCTGGCTCCTTGCTGAGCCCCAAGGCAAGCAAGCAGGCCTGGGACACGGGTTCCATCCCACAGAAAGCCCCATTCATCAACTTCACTCGACCACCCACAATCGCAAGGGCTCGAAGCTTGTGGACTGCGTCCCCAATAAGCGCTCCAAGCACCGAGTCGGAGCCCCTGACGAGATTGCAATTTCTCAAGCATCATCACCCTCATGGACCAACACTTGGCGCATTTGTGGCTTATGCTGGGATGCGGGTACCCAGGCACCTGAGTCCAATCAGCTCAGCCGCGCCCCCAACTTCATTCGCGAATTCTGTGCCTGTGACCCCGGTGTGGATCACTTCCACTGCGGTCTTTTCCCGCCCGGCGTTGGTGAATTCGGCCAGGAAATGCAAGGATGTGCCGTGCCGTCCCCAAAGCTATCCAACCCCATCTTTGCCAGAGTTGTTGTCTTGTCGGACAGCAAGCATGGGCAAGATGGCTTGGCTTTGCATGCTACAAGCCACCTCGCCGGTCGGCCAATCAAGAATACGTGGAGCACAACAGCTCCGATTGCAGATGCCTGCGGCTCTGCCTCCTTCCAAGGAGACCCCTCGTCAGGCAGTGACGGTGTCCGGAAGCACTGCGGGTGCACTCCTGGGAATTGCGGGACGGGATCAGGATGCGAGTATGAGCAACCATCCAGAATCTAAATCTTGAACACGAAAGCTAATATAGAAACAGGGATTGCAAAAAGTACTGATGCGAAACCCTTACAGCTTGTCAGACTACTTCTGCACCTGGCCCCACCCCGATTACTGATCGACTCACATACACGACATAGCGCTTTGCTGGCGAACGCTATGTTCTGTTATTTGGTCGCGATTTGGGTTGGTTTGCTTTGGGAGAATTTCGCGGCTCCGGGCGATGCAGGACATTAGGATAGTTAAACGAATTGGTCAAATCCTGTCTTTACAATGGTTTGGAATCGGCTTCCTGTTTTGTACTCTCCTTCTCGACCTCTGCTTTTTTATTTGCTGGATCATCGCATTGAGAATAGTACACGATATTTCTCAAATCTCTCACTTTCTAAACATATACTTCCTTGCTCCCAAATTATCGCGTAAGAATACGCCGTCGTCAAGTTTTGTTCGTATTCCTTTGACTGCGTCAGACCTCCAGCTTCTTACCAAACTTACGTAATCAGAGCAAGTACTTACATAGACATATGAATCGTGTGAGGCTTTATGTACCTTTCACGAGTCATTAAGATATGATTGGTCAATGGCTTTCCGGTACTCAGGTAGAGAGCTAATAGTCAAAGGGAGACAAGTTCAGGAATCGCTGTTTTCTCCACCTTCCCTTGCACCTTCTCGCCATGGTCGAACCAATCAATCCAGCAAAAGTCATTCATCTGACGCGATCCCAGACTCAAGACATCCTGATTAACCTTGATTGGTTTTGGGTCGAATGAAGAGAAGGCCAATTCTCACCCCCCAATTTTACATTAGCCCCATGAATTCAAACGTTACGTCTCGCCGATTAAATTATCTACCCTCATCGCATTTTCTCAAGTTAATCAAAAAATTCTACGCCAAACAGCCCACCCTTTCTTGGAAAGCTATATCGAACAGACCCAGCGTTAATACTTGCATCTTATGTTGGTGGTTGAAGAAACAGGGGCGATTGCAATCCGGCTACCCTAGAGACTGAAGCCACAACAGGGGATAAATAGGTTTCTTTTTTGCACACTTCACTTAGAGGGCAGCATTCTTTTCTCACAAAGGTTCACTCGCCTGCTAGCCTTTGCAGCCTCTAGCCTTGAAGCCCTTCGCACACCGCGCCTCTCCTAGTTGCTACAAACCCGGTCTCTTGGCCAAACGACCTGCCAGCGACTTCTACATTAAATGGTTCATTGTGGCAGACGGTCTAGAAACCATTGATAGATATGTTCTAAAGTAGTTTTACTACTCTAGATAGATCTTGTAATTCTTACGTTATTGGTGGATGTCTTAGGCGCTACTAGCCAACCTCTTGAATACAACACACACTCTGCAGAGCAGCGAACGCCCTCTCCACTGAGCCACTCCGCCACGCACCAGTGTGATCAATCCTTAGCTGCACTGCCAGTATATGTCTTCTCCATCCGTCGTAACATCATATTGAATCTCGCCTAGTGTCTTAACAAAGAAGTCAAAGGTTTGCTTTCCAGATACAAGTGCCAAATCCGAAGGTGTGAAGCTTTCACCTTCATGGTTGGGAGGAAACCAGGCCGCCGTTTTATAAGTCGCCAAGTGCGGGTCACTGCGCCATTGCAGTAGCCACTTCACTGCGTTGTGCGACTTTGTATATACTGCGTGATGCAGTGGAGTCCATCCTAAATCATCCGCACTATCCAGTATATTTTTAGCTGTTTGCGGGATGTTCCACTTTGCAGCCTCCTGTCCGTGCTTACGAAAAAGTGCTTCCAGTGTTGCGACATTGTCCTTCATAGCGGCGATGTGCAGAGGATTCTGTCCCCATTCATTCAGACACTTGGTAACGTCCTGTGTAGCCCCAAGGCGGTATAGACCGTCGACATCTTCGGCAGTGCCATAGGCACTGCATCTATGCAGTGAAGTCCAACCAGCCTTATCTTTGGAATCATCAAACCCCATATCCCAGAAAATACAGAAAAACTCTGCATTGGGTGTTGATCTTTGACCATCAAATAGGTGATGCAATAGCGACCATCCCCTGGCAGAATTATATTCCATATTGGCCTTATGCCTCAGCAGAATACGCGCAATCTCTGTATTCTCAAAGACAGCGGCTACTTGCAATGGCGAACTAATGAAATCCCAAGGTTAGTGTTGCCCTGTGTGGGTTTGTAGATATTCCCGCCTTACCTTTGATAATCTCCACACACCAGGTCTGGGTCCGCGCCTTCTCGAAGAAGGAGATGTACAATCTCCACGCATCCCGCCTCAATTGCAGTCATGGAGAATGTGAGCCTTTATCGTACATATGTTCTAAACTACTTACACTAAGAGGAGTTTTATTTCCTGGTGTTATGTCGTTAGGCCCTGCATGGCCTGAGCTGAGTAGTTCTTGAACTAATCTGCTGTCTCCTCTCTCACACGCCGTTATAATCGCAGAATTATCAGGAATCAAGTTCCGCAGGGATATACGGCACCCTAAAAGATTGAAAGTAAACAATGATCCATATAGGCGTGCAGTAAGAACTTGTGATCTGGATACCTTTGCTTGAAGCATAAGCAACCATGCGAAATTGTTTCCACTTAGCTTGCAGTGTTGAATATTGAGCCAATTTCCTGAAAGCCATGACTCTTTTAGAGTATAATGTAGTGTATTTTGTAATCTGGGAACGGTTCTTCTGCTACCAAGCGCTAGTTGACTATCAATTGGCTTTTCAAGATGACTCTGTATATCCGTCATAGATTTATAGAGCTGGTGATGCTGCTGTTCGATGGCGGTGACGGTAGACTGTATCATCATTATTGAACGACTGTGATGTAGAAAATAATTAGTTTGCATAAATTTGTGAAAAACGGAATCCTCTGACAGGATATTTGACTAACGTTTGGTTCACTTCAAGAGCTAACTGGAGAGTTGAGATTGCTTGATCGAGCTCCTTTTCAAACTTTTTAATATGCTCGCTCTTCCAAGCTAAGCGAAGTTGTGACCGTCCCTTTGATACTAGTGGCACCCCTTTTTTTATTTCGTAAGCTTGTATGAGTGTACTAGAAATCGAATCTAGCTTGAACTGGCACATGGTGAGTGCGTTACATATAGCACCGGAGATATTCATGTTGTCAGCACACGACATCGGCTGTCTGTCAAGAAAAGCCTTTATTTGAACGGCACAATCCTGGATTGTGGAAATACGACTTTGTAGACGAAGGATCTCGGAGGGAGCATCAGAGATCTTTTCGAGAAATTGTTTGACCTCGCGGGCAGTTTGTCCCAGCTTAACTGCCATGGAAAAGGCCATGAATATATCAGCAGATCCTCTCAGTGTATCCATGGATAAAAATGTGGAATAAATCAGGTTACTTTGCTATCTTTCAGTTGAAAAGAGTGGGAAATATTAGGGAACTGCTAAATAATAGACATGCGAGAGGAGGAGAGATTTGGGGATGTGTCGGCGGAGTGCAAATACCGAGCTGATAAGGAACAATGCGAGTGCCCAAGGCAACAGGAATTTGTCCCAAGGCGATGGTAACATGGCAGAGGCGGAGCTGACCTCGCATGAGGCAGGATACCATCAATCACCTGGACAATTCGCAGAGCAAGAGAGTGGCTGACCGAGAAGCGGGGTTGTAGCAAATGACTGATGGGCGACATTCCGAGATTTCATACTCTACAGCCGAGATTTTGTCGTAATCTACACTTTCTGGCACACCATGTCAGATTAAACAAGGCTGTGTCTGCCAAGATGAGAGGAGTCGAGCCATAAGCAGGATTTGACGCATTTGGTGAGTTGAAAATCCCTCGCGCATGATAATCCATTGGGATGGTGTGTTGTTGCAGGGTATGCCCTGGAAACTCTGACCTCGGCATCTGAAAATGACAGCTGCCGTTCTGAGGGGTTGGCATCAACGGCTTTTTCTTTTGGGCTCGAGTGGGGAACTCTGCAATATGGTGTGTGAGAGACTGTATTTGGTAATTGTGCGGGTCCAAATGTACAAGAGTTGCCAATCAAGAAGATACATCTTACATGGCTGATGGGTCACTTCGTTGTTGGACCGGTGAAGGATGACATGAAGGTGTTGGGTACTAAAACAATGGATATGTTTGAATGGACTTTCTATGAATAGTTATTGCCAAGTTTGTTGATACGGTCGTTGCATGAAAAAGGAAAACGAGCTCACACCTTGGTTGAGACAGCTGAGATATAAGAATTGAGAATGGATTTTACACGAGGAATAGGAGCGAGATCCTGGCTTTGTTCTTTCTGACGGCTGAGTTATGTGTTCTGGTAGAATGGAAAGTGGTGAGAGGGGGAGAGAAGAACGAAACAGGAGCGCAACTTTTGAATGGCCAGCACTTGTCGCGTAGGGAATGAGTAATCACTCGCGACGGAAGTAAGGTTCGCCTTCTGGCGCTCAGCTCAAAAACATTTCCCCCTCTCTAGGAGAAGCCGGGGTTTTTAACCTCGGCACTTTTGTAGTAGAATCAAGGGGATATCCATGGACATCACGATTTAAGCATATTTGCGAATACTCTTGTGCATGCTATGGTCAGGAAGAGGAGGCTCAATCCCAAAAGGAAGCCATTCACTCATCTGAATGCCACATAGACAAATAATCAAGAGCACAGTAAAACCAAGAAGCGCCGTCTCAGTGCCGCGCCAATACTGATGCCTCAATGCTAAAATCCCCATTCCAACCCAATGATCCAGATGCCGAAATTAATGTTCAATCTTTTTCCAAGGCCGCTCAAATTTTAAAATTTATCCCCAGATTAGCCGCCATATGGAAATAGGAGTGGAGTATTCATCTGGGCTAATTACATCTAGCATATGAAGTTGCCTTGCTTTTTAAGATTGCCACGGATTCGGGGATATTTGAAAAAAATATTCATTCTTAGATTGGTTAATTTAAATTAACTCTACGTCTAAAATCAGCACGTCTGAGAAGAGGAACAGACGCCTTCTGTCGGCCTCGTGCGATTTGAGCTGCTTGGAATACTCGCTGTTACTGACGAATCTGAATGTCTTCTCATTTGTGCTTTTGGAGCAGAAAGATCCACTGGCGAGGTTCTGGCGCTTGGGACTGAGCATTCATCGTGATCTCTGGCAAGAATATTGCTGTAGCGAGGGTGAGGAAGCCAGTACGAACGTGACGGTGGAGTGCATTTATAAGCAGCTTGCTGTATTGTTGCTAGATTGGATTCGCCGTTAGATATCGTTTGTGACAATTCTGCTGCATTTCGATGGCAGAGGAAATTTGCAACCTCGGACATGATGTCGTCGGTAAAGGGTGATTTGGGAACATCGTTGCCAAAATGTGTCTGCCAGATGTAAAACCACTTCAGCTCGCATAAACTGGGCTTAGGGTGTACATGGAATTTCATCCTTTCCTCGAGCTGCTGCCTCGGTAGGGAAATCTCGCTTCGGAGTTCTTCAAATTCGGATTTGTAGAAGAATTCCCGGGGTGTCTCTTTGCGGCAGCTAGATATATGCGTTTTTAAAGCTGTCGACTTCTTGAATGTGGAGAAGCATAAGGGGCAGTATTCTTTCTTAGGTTCGGTATGGTTTAACTTTAGGTGTTGAACAAGGTCCGAGAACCTAGTCAGTTTCGAAAGCCCGCACTCGAGATACGAAGCTGGATCTAACCGGAAGAAGGGGCAGGCCCAATTCAGTGTCCGGCGATCTCCGTCAGCGTCATCTTCGGACCCGCTATTCTCAGTTTCGGCTGAAGCCGCCTCAGAATCTAACGGGTTCTTTGTGTGCTTTTGCTGTCTAAATGATGCTTCGACCAAATGAGAGTCTTTTTTGTTTGCATTTCCCCCCTCGAGAACACATCTTGGTCGCTTTAAACTTGGCTCTACGCCCGAGTTATTTGCTTTTCCCAATAATGTTTGCCCATGAGTTGCATTAATGTAGTTGCACGCTGTGACGGATGATTGCGTTGCTCTTTTGTCTTCTGACCCGACAACATTTGTCTTTCTTTCTTTCTGGTGTATTGATTCCACCACTGTTTGGTCAACGGTATCGTGTCTTTGCTTTGGCGAGATGTCAAAATTATTTTGAGCACAAATTAAAGATTCTTCACTCTTTTCGATGCACTTGTCGACCGTATTGGCTTCGGCGCAACTTAGTGTCTTCCAGTTCAGCTCAAGTCGTTGGCTTTGGCTTTTTTGAATATATCCAATATTCATAACCGGAGCCCCATGCTCCACAGTGTAAATCTTCCCAAAGTTCGCCAAGGATGCTGGATGTAGCTGATGGGCCTCTCCACTGCCCTCAATAACAATACCCATAGCATCTCTGAGAGGCACGCCTTCTTGAGAAATTGGGATCTCATCTCCAAATCGATAGACTCTCGCATGGTCTTCAATTCTTATATTATGCTTTTGTATGCCTCTTCCATTGTATGTGTGAATGGGAATGCATAATGACGCACGATAGGTCTGGCGGACTACAATAAATCGACGGACCTTAGAAAATGTTGGATTCTTCTTTTGTGATCCCGAATAGCAAGGTCGGTTGTTGTGATAATCTAGGTTTGGCTCTGTCCAAACCATAGCAAAGACTCTGTTTACTCGGAAGAATCGGCGAGGCTTTTCAACAGGCTTAAACTTGAAACCACCGAAACCCAGAGCACGATCGGTTTCTGTATGTAGGGCATCAATAGTTGATCATCTGAAACATAGATTCACACTTACCGATTGGCTCCCTTCGAATCTCACTTTTAGCCTTTCCCACAGAAAAGGGTATTTGAGGGGGAAGATCTTTAGAAAGGTAACTTTTAGCATGCGCAGCCACTGCTATAGCAGCATGCAGCTTCCAACTCTCTATCTCATTACCATCTGCAGAGTCACACATATCGTGAATAGATGCGAAACGAATGTTATCTGGAAGCGATTTTGGACCCATTCCAAAACACAAAACAATATTGCGTTCGAAAAGCTCACCAAAGTCGTGCTGAACAGGTTCCCCAACAACAACCCCAAGTCCTATGTTATCCTTTTTGCCCGGCACTCCGATTCCAAGGCCAACAAATAAAATAGGCTTGATATCTGGGAAATTCTCGACCATTTGTCTCACAACATCTGTTGCGGTTGATTGATTTCCGGGTCCGTCGGCCACCTTGACCACCAGAACATTGTGTTGTCCAACTTGACCCCGTGTAGCTTGTGACATACTCGAGTAAGTTACATCCCCTGTTCTATCGTGGGACTTTTCCAGCATGAGTGGTGCCACTTCGTACTCTAGGGCTGTGGCAAAGAACCAACCGACGGTATAGTCGCGTTTAGTCAACATACTGGCGTTGCGGTGAAAGTTCTCAACAATGGGTTGGCTGATTCGGCTCGTGGAAGTGGTTGAGGGGAAATCGAGATGAGGGGTAAGTGGGCTTGCAGCTTGGAGTTGTGTCAGGAAGGAATGAGGCAGCCTTCTTTTATAAAAGAAAATGGCAGCCTCGTTCGGCTCTAGAAAATGAAGCTACATCCCGTCCACCCACGATCATTTCCTTTCTTGCACTTTCAACCTAACACAGCTGTTTGAGAGGCAAATTCGAGACGAGACGTGGCCTGTTATGCCGGTCATCGCGTATACTGGTTTCTCAATGTGACGGGGTTTGTCCTTTGGTTGGATGAGGGGTGGGAGGCTACAAAAGATGGCTGTTGTTTGCCGGGGCGTCATCCAATTGAGACGTGACGAGAAGGCGCCACTCGTCGCAGACCGGAATTGTGCAGTGGGGGGCTAGCTTTGATTGGTTGTATTCAGCTTGGGCCTGTGCTATGACGGCGCCTCGGAAATAATATTTTCTTGATGGTTGGTGTCTAGCCCTCGCCGCCGAGAAAATAGCGGGAAAGCTCGGAAAGTTCTGCCAGCCTTGTTTGCCTGTTTAGGATATAAGTGCATAACTAGGAATCATTCCAGCCAATACACCTAAAATCCCGCATATTGTTGCCGCTTTACAAGCAATAGCGTGCATCCGTCATCATTTTTCTGCGTCGCATATTTTCAGCTGCATGCAACCTCCCTTTTGCAGAATTCCCTCCAACTCTGACTTTTCTTCTCCATCGTCTCACGAGCCACCTCTACTTCCAGGATGAGTCCTTTTCCGGAGCTTGACACAAGCCTGCCACAGAAATCCCCTGAGATCCAACATGACCCCGTATTTCGATCTATATCAGCGCTCTGTCGCACTAGCGGTTTGAGAATTGCATGTGTTCCTTCCTATTTGATCAATTTAACTTGTCCACTTCGCAGCCCACGCATTTCCATCAGCACACTCTTAATCGACTGTGGCAAGGCAGGATTTGGTGGCCAAGCCACCGCCACATATGCTACAATTAGGCAACTGGATCAGCCTGCCTGATTGTAGCCTTGTTCCTGTCAGCTGATTGTTCCCTTCAAAACCCGGTCTCAATTAGATCGATCTGACTTCATGATTAACGCAATACATGTCACATTATACATTGTTTTAGATTTCCCATATGATGACGTTACTAAAACTGCAATATATTTTGAGCATCTATTTTTTCAAGTCTGTCATTGCAGATGGAGGCCATGACTTTTCCAATAACCTCTTTTCAGACTTGGCCCCGTGAGTGATTTACCATGCCGCTTAACTTGTGTCTGTTATTAACTTCAGTCTTCGGCAGCCTGCTCGCTCTGTTTGGTGAACGAGTTACAATGCAGTTCATGAGCCAGTCAGTGGGTTGGGCTGATAACATCGTTCTAGCAATGGCCCCACTAGGCATTATAACAATAATTGTATCAGCCATTAGAGTAGGTGGTCCCTCTTGGCTGAAAGCAGTAATAGGAAGAGCCAGGGAGAACTTGGCAATTGCCGAAGTGGAACTAATGTCGTCCACTTCAAATGAAGTCTGTGAGCTGTGGAACGGCCAGGAGGTGGTGAGATGTATGGGATCAGCACCGACCAAAGAGTTTATCTGTTTATTCCCAGAGGGGATGAACCTGAACCCAGATATCGTCACTCAAGCAAATATAGTGACGTTAGAACTGCAGGAGGCTGTTAGAGAAGGCTATCTTGAGGTAGTTGGTAAGTACTTCACTCATACTATCAATTCTTAGCTAACAAAACACCAAGATGCTGAGATGGGCGACTACCAAACTTCAAAAGACCTCTTGGATGGTTCCTCCAAACTGGAGAATGGAAGTTCGACCACACAATGTCAAGCGCCCGAAGTGATAGTGATCAGGAATCTTTCCGGCCATGCTCCTAACATCTCGCTAAACTGCCATTCCCAACATGGAAGAGGGGAACTCCATTTGGTTGCAGTGTTCGGCACGATGCTCCAACTCGGGGTTCTTCTTTATGCTGCATTTGCCACCTACCATCCAATGCTGAAGTTTCACAAGGATGGAAGTGCAGTTGCGAGTTACGCATTTCCTTGTACCTCAACTGGGACATTCCTATTAGTAGCCGGTATTTTGCTTTGTGCGCATGTTGTGGAGAGTAGCACGATCGAAAATAAGTATCAACCAAGCTATGGGAGAGAAGCTCGATTACTGTGGCTCCAGCAAACAAAAGTTGTGAGTGACCAGGTCTTTGGATCTGTAGCCATATACGGCGCATCGAAACGGCAGGTCATTACAACATCCTATAGAGCGGATAAAAGAATTTACAACGCTGCCCTGACATTGAAGGCCGTTGTTGGTACCTTCGTCGGCCTCTGTGGTTTCATTCTGCAGTTTACTGGGCTTCGAGGAATGCATTGGTCGATCTCTATCACTCAACTTGGTGCCATTCTCCTAATGGGTGGGCTCAAAGCATGGGTGCGTCGTGGACTTGCAATTCCTCCAAAAACCATTGGTCTTACTCCTGGATATGAGATTGACTGGCTTGCACAAGCTTTCGAGGACCTTGATTGTGCGCCTTGGTTTGGTGTTCCGCAAAGAAAAGGGTCATCAAGTCAAGGCTGGGAAATTCTTACCGGTGACAGGGCCGTCAATACAAAACTGGGCCAAATTGCGGATGAAAATGTTACGAAGGCTCAAATCACTATGTTGCTGAGGCGAGACCTCGGCCAGCTAGCAGACTGGCACAGCCCTGTTGCTACGCAAGCCGTCGCTCTTGCTAGGGCGATTGAAACGGCAATGAACACACTTTTTACACGCCATGAAGAGATTGCAAAACTTGATCGATTAACATGGTCTGTCAACGCATCTCAAAGTAAATTGATCAATTCTCAATCAAAGACGGAACTGATCAACTTCGGATTAGAGCGACAAGTGGATGGGAGCTGGAAAGCCTCCCTCGACGAGCTTGAAGCGGCACTTTCCCTGTGGCTATACTCTGATACCAAAAGGGAAACAGAGAGGATTCAAGAACTGAAGAAAGAAAATGCAGCCAGAGATATTTTGCGAAAGGATGGACCACAGTCGCATGCCACAGGTTCACCCGCAATGGCTAGTCTGAGACTCCTGGGGAAACATACGCGGGGCCTTCACCGTGACCTTGTCTGGTGGATGCCGCACGATGAAGCTAGAATCATCCAACTGAACCAGGATGAGAGTGGTACGTTTTTGATGGAGAACCGTAAGATTGTTGGATGCGGATTTACCAAGGCTTCCGCACTGCGTAGCGGGAAAGCTCGATACAAAAGCCGAGAACTTTCAACTCTCGGTTTCAATCTAGAGGAAGCTGCGGAAAATGTTGACAGTACGCAAAACTCTCCCGGCGTTCTTGCCGTTGAATCACACGCCTCGGTGGAGTCTCTATTTGCACAAGATCTGTTCTCCACTTTCATGTGGGCTGTGGCAGAATTATTAGACATTCCCATTGACGGAGGTGTCAGTTTACGGCCCAGGAATACCAATAGTGCGAATGCCTGGCAGTACTTCAAGCTTCAGAATGATCAGCTGCTGAAATTCGCCCAGGACGTCCAGAACACTGGATTGGGCAGCCTAACAGACATCTACTTGAGCATAATCCCTCCTCTTAGTCAAAAGGGAAGGCTCCCTCAAGGCAATGCTGTCATTGAATTGGCACGGGACAAGGCGAAGCAACATGAGAGGACAGGGAATCTTATCGAAGCTAGCGGGGCATATTTGTGGCTCATTCGAATGGCAAAGACCTTCCCTTCCGATAGTGAGATTGCTGCCAAGGCCACGGCGGTTCTACTGAAACATCTGACACAAGTAGATTGGTGGCTCCATTGGGAATCTGACGATGAGAAGAATTCCAATGAAAGTTATTCAGTGTATATTCTCAGAGAAACCATCTTGAAAGAGCTCCTATCATGCCCCAAAAGCTTGTTGTTTCACCTTACGGAACTGAATAGAAAACAATGCATCAGCTGCCCAAGCAAAGTTATCCGGGCTGCTCGTCTCAATCAAAAGGAAGGCGGCAGTGTGCCTACATTCTTCATGCATACTAAATTGCATTCCATCATATTGGAAGACAGATTTCCTTCAGTGAATGCTTTGCGGAGACTACTCAGGCTTCATGGAGTTAACGCGAAAGATATACATGATTGGACGCCACTACACTGCGCCGCAGCAATCGATAACCATCTTGCGGATGAGATTTTGAAGCATGACGCAGATCGGAATGCCATCGATCTACTAGGATGGACACCGTTGCATTACGCATGCGAGCGCAAGCACCTAAGGGTCGTAGAGCTGTTATTGCAAGCAGGTGCAGACCCAAATGTTCAAGGAAGAGATGGAACGACGCCGTTGCATTGTGCTACAAAGGCTGGCTACATAAATGTTGTGACGTCTTTGGTTGAGGCCGGAGTTGCTGTTGATGTTCGGGACGCCTGGGGGAAAACGCCGTTGCTTTGGGCTGCCAGCGAGGGATACGGGGAGATAGTCGCATATTTGTGGGAGCAAACAAATAAAAAGGTGCGAGACAAGAACGGCATGACTGCGTTGCATTTGGCTGCAATCGGCGACAGCGTGGAGGTTACCAGGCTACTTGCCTGTGACCTTGGCGCTCCCAAGGACGAGAAGGACCGCAACGGTCGGACCCCTTTACTTCTTGCTGCGTCTAAAGGGTATAACGCAGTTGTACAGGTCCTTCTGGATGCCGGTGCCAACAAGGACGCGCAGGACCGAGTTTCTATGACGCCTTTGAATTGCGCAGTGGAGAAAGGTCATACAGAGGTCGCAAGGCGACTTCTCACGTCTGGTGCTGATAAGGAAATCGAAGATCAGAATCGCTTGACCCCTCTGCAAACAGCCGCTCGAGCGGGGTGGGAGCCGACAGCTATGTTACTTATTCAAGCAGGTGCTGACCTAAATACGCGAGATCGCGACGGATGGACGCCACTGCACTCTGCAGCTCATTACGGGCACACGCGCGTTTGTCGACTGTTTCTAAAATGGGGTGTTGATAAAAACGCTGGTGATCGGAATGGAGATTCGGCATTACACCTCGCCGCTGCGCATGGAAAACGGGACGTAGTTAGACTACTACTCGACGCTGGAGCCAACAAAGACGCCCGAAACGAAATGCATGAGACACCGCTACACGATGCAGCTACACATGGACATGAAGCAGTCGTGTGGTTGCTCATTCAAGCAGGTGCAGATAGGGACCTAAGAGATCGGATTTATGGCGAGACTGCATTGCAACTGGCATTGAGAAATCGGCACGAAGCCGTTGTGGAGGTTCTCCGACCAATCCTTATTACTGTTACGGCACCAGAGCTTTAATAGCCAAAACGGAATCAGGTTTAGGGGATGCCGATTAGGCCATTGATCTTTTGCGTTCCGGCACTAAAAACCTTACGAACATACCCCATGAGGCAGATAAGAATGAGATGGATCGAAATGCACCAACGCACACATCTCGGTCATACTATCAAGCAAATATGAATGCAATCACCTTGCTTCTAAGGGTGTTAATGGAGGGCCTGGAGGTTATAGAATATCAAAATTGAATACACAGCATAATTTAGTATACTGAACCACTTTACAGCAGCTTCTGGGTGTTGTAGAGGGTAGGCGTCTCCTTGTTCGATTGCCATTCGGTTTTGCACCCAGACACGCCTTGGTCAACGCAATCATTCTCTCCTATAGCCTCATTGTTGTTGATTTACAAGAAATTAAAAAATCTAGCCACGCAAATCATGCATCGATCAGACTTGAAAGGGTTCATATTAGCCTAGCGTTCGAGCAGAGGCACGCTCGTTAAACCAAACAGGCTGTGTTCAAGGTGGAATGGGAGGATAAACAGGACTAGCTGAAATCATAGGCTCAACTACATATCCATGTTCACGCCCAGTCATTTATCCACCCGACGACGAGCTTTTGACAAAATATATTCCAGTTGGTGCGGAACAGGCGCCACACCAATTGAGCGGCGGAGTTATCGGCAACCACCCTTGCAACTACCCCACCGGATCCCACCGGAGTCCACCGGAGTTGGCACGAAATGAAAGTTGAGAGGAACGGATAGTCGTAAAGAATATCATGTGCACCTTTAGGCTGCATTCCTCATTAGTATTGGTCGGCAAGCCTACCCCGCAAATAGTCGTCATACCACGGCATAATCGAGCAACATGCAAGGTACCCACCGGGAGGTGATAGCCAAGCCACGCGCGTCGATTGCCAGTGTTTCAGGAACTATAAGTTTGGGTCATACACTTTGTAGTGATTGGATTCTCAGGCCAGATACCGAAATCTACAGAGATATCTTGTTTGCATCGCCATGCTTATTCCACTCTCTCTCGCCCTTCCCCTTGCGGGTGTCGCCCTTGCGGGTGTCGCCCTTGCTGCCCCGGCATTGGAGAAGCGCGCCACTGTCTCAGGCACAGCCAATGTGTACCTCAACGAGTCCACGGGCAGCCCTCAACAGCTTGCTTCTGGAATTCTCTACGGTATTCCCGACCAGCAAAACCAGGTTGCTGACAAGTTCTACACGGAAATCGGCTTCAAATACAACAGAGCCGGTGGTGCCCAGATCAGTGGTCAGGGATGGGTCGGATCTCTTGCTGGTTATCAGGCAAGTGTCCCATATCCATAACGTGATTTCTCGCTAATTTGTTAAGACTCGATTTCAATCTGCATTGAGCAATTACCAGACAACCCGCAAATACGGAGGGACTTTTATCCTTCTGCCGCACGACCTTTGGGGTGCTGATGGCACGCAGTCGTCAACCGCCGTGTACCCTGGTGACGATGGCGACTGGACTAACTGGGACAACTACCTGACCCAGCTCATCTCTGACATGAAAGCGAACGACATGATAGAGGGCGTCGTTTTTGATATCTGGAATGAGCCTGACTTGACATTCTTTTGGAACCGTGACCAGTCGCAATATTTGCAGCTTTGG
Organism: Calonectria leucothoes; assembly: GCA_002179835.1. Taxonomy (NCBI): domain Eukaryota; kingdom Fungi; phylum Ascomycota; class Sordariomycetes; order Hypocreales; family Nectriaceae; genus Calonectria; species Calonectria leucothoes. The sequence continues at coordinate 62,216 of NAJI01000176.1, read as the reverse complement.
GGTAGAACCTATCACCGAATCAAGTAGGTACCATGAAGATTCAACTTAACGAGTACCGAGCTAACAAAGCGGCCAGAAACGAGCTTTCTTCAATAGAAATATCAGGACCCTCTCTAGCTGGCTATCCCGACACGTCCAATTCTTGGTGGACCAACTGGGCCTCATTTGTTGCCAGCAACAGCAGCTCACCTGACCAATACAGCTGGCACATGGAAGGAGGAGGTGGAGATATGCAGTCGTCCGTTGCAAGCTACAAGACCATCCTCGAAAGCAACGGCCTGAGCACCGACAAGGACATCAACATCAACGAATACGGCATCTGGGAAGAGCAGGTGCCTGCGGGCAGTGCGTGGTGGATTTCCCAGCTGGAGCGTGTCAACGCGTACGGTCTGCGTGGAAACTGGCTGTCCGGCAACGCCCTGCACGACTTTCTTGCCAATCTCCTCGGCAAGACAAACCCCACGGGCTCCTCGTACGATTATACGGCTGGGGATTACTGGCCCACGGCCGACTGGCAGGTTTACAGGTACTACAACCAAAACATGACGGGAACGCGTGTGCAGACCTATCCCACGTCAGATCTCCTCGGCGATGTTTATGCCGTCGTCGGCTCCGACACGGTGAGATTGCTTGTGGGCTCTCGCGTGGCTACGGGCACCTTCTACATCGGGCTGGAAAACCTCGCTGCCGTTGGCCTCCCGGAGAGTGGAACCCTCCAGATCCACACGTATGCCTTCACTGCCTCCAGCGACCACTACGCCGAGCTGGACGCGCCCAATGACCTGGGGTGGTATGGACATGACTACAGTGGCAATTCGCTTTCGTTTCCCATCTTTCAGACGGATGTGTACACCACGTGGGCGTTCGAGTTTGCCATCTAGCTGCCATGGTAGAAATGCTAGTCACTCGCTTTCATGTATATAGTTTATGAAGAAAATAAAACATGTACGTATTTTATTGAGGATAGAGGGCCGATAAGAGACGAGGAACATTTTTCAATGCATCAACTCTTAGTATAAATTCTTAGCGGCTGGTTAATAAGATCCGGCATGTAAGCGACCAACATATGGAGGATCTACAAATGCCGACCGAAAGAAGTTCACCAGCCCAACTCGCAGCGAGCGCCCGCAGCTATGCTTCATACGTCTTCCTCGCGGAAAGGTGATATAAAACCAATCCATGATTTGTCAGCATCCAGCCAGTCTCGCAGACATTTAACTCTTGTTTGGAGTCGAACTAACCCAACTCAATCCCGTATCTGGCAATCCTCGGCAAAAGGGCGTGCTAGGTCCGATGTAGGCGGGATAGCCATGGCCGGTGATTGGGCCGACGGCAACCGATGTCGCGGCCCGTCGGCGTCTCAATCTCACTCCCGCATCAACATTGGATCCACGACGCAACACCATCATCAACATCAAAATGGCTCTCACCATGCGATGCCGCATCTCAATTGGGAGCACAGCAGCCTCGGCCGCGTTCCGTGCACCAATCGCCTCAATTGCAACGGGCGCGACACGCCAATTCCACTCGACCCGCCCCGCCCGGAAGAACCACGCCAACAACCCCCGATGGCTATCTGAGGTCAACCAGCGCCTCAAGCGATTGCAGGAGCCTGATGTTTCGCAGGAAAAGTCAAAAAAAGCAAAGGAGCTTTCCAATTATTTGCAGCACCACTGGCTGGAGCTCTTGGGGGGAGGTGAAGGCTATTTGGCAGCTAAGGAATGGAGGGGGCTCGACCATCACCACGTCGCTTGGGGTGACATGGTATGTCATTGGGTGAACTGAAATTCATTACGAATGCAGGCTGATACTACTTCTCGCTATAACAGGACAGCATGGTGAGTACTATAGCCCTACCTACGAATTCGCTAATGTTTGTATTTTTAGGGTAAATATTCTGTACAGAGGCAGGCTCAATCCGCTCTAACATGTCGGCAGGCCACGTGAACAATGTCATGTATAACAAATATGCAGAAACAGGTCGCGTAAATTGGATACGCAATCATGCAGAGATATCTGCTCCCGATCATCGACAGGATTGGGTTGATTTGATGACCCCTCGCGGTCTCGGCCTCATTCTTAGGAGCATCAAAACCGACTACAAGTTTGTAAGTGCCATCCCTCGCAGCGCATTGACCATTCTTCTAAGACACGACAGCCCATGGACTACCCTGACCGAACAACGGTGCTGCACAAACTCATCTCGGCTCCGGACTACGACTCGGATCACATTTTGCTCGAGGCCGTCATCTTGTCGGAGAGACACAAGAGAGCTGCAGCCCGGTGCTTCGAGGATATAGTCGTCTTTGACTACAAGGCTGGAAAGAAAGCGCCTCTGAAGCGATTCATGGTGGACGAGCTGCGAAAGACGTTTGAGAAGCAGCAATTGAGCAGGAGAAAGTGCGAGGAGGACATCAACAAGCTTGTCAAGGCAGTAGATGAGATAGAAGGCTGAAAAGAGAACTGTTGGTTTTACCGTACTGTTAGACAGGTACGTTTGGCTCTGTAACTAGAAATTAGCTAGAGTAAGAAAAGCAAGGTGATCCAGCTTGGGATTATTGCGCCAAGCTCTACTTCTCCCCCACCGAGCTGGATTTGTCTACCGAATGATGCGACTTGCTAAAAGTGGGTTCTCAAACTCCAACCAGCCGCTACTCCTCTCGCAACAATAAAAGCGACGAGCGCTGCGACATAAAACACGCCGGCGAATATGATGAGACCTTGATATGATCCGTGGTTCGCCTCCAAGATGGCGCCTGCAATGGGAATGCCCGTCAAGGCGCCGAAACTTGCTATAAAGAACGAGGTACCGCTGCGCTTCCCGTAGTCTTCAATCCTGCACACTTGACCCACGCAGACGGGCGTCAGGCTGATGGCGGCGCCAGACCAGAATCCAAAGAGGATTGTAAAGGAAGTCGTCATGGCATTATTTCCACCGGCAGTCTGCCAAAGTGCCAAAATCATAGCAGCGCATGTCAAAGCCGTTACGCACATGGTGTTGAAGGTGCCGAATCGATCGGCGACATAGCCGGGCAGAGCACGGCCAGGAACCGCACCGACGTTGAGGAGGGTGTTGAGAAGGTATGCATCCCTGGCCTTGAAGCCGTTGGCAATCGCATACGAAGAGATGTAAGAGTATGGAATGAAGACGGCGAATTCGACGAGAAACACAGCCACGGTGGTTGTCGCAAACTTGGGGTCGGCCAAGGCCTTGAGATCAATGGAAGATCCCGCCTTTTTGTTGGGAGGCAGTCGTTTTCGCAAGGTGAAGCACGCAATGACTCCAACGACGGCAAAGATCAATGCGATGATCCGAATCGCCCAGGGAAACCCAATGCGAGGCGCCAGATACAGAATGATCAGCGGGAACCCAACTCCTCCCATGCCACCAGCCGTGCAAGCGATCCCCGTTGCGAATGCGCGGCGCTTGTAGAACCAGTGTCCAATGGCGGCAATACTCGGGTTAAAGAGGAGCGAGGCAGATAAGCCGCCCAAAAGGCCAAATGATAAGAGGAACTGATAAAATTCTGCAGAGCGTAAGCCGAAGGGGAAAACGAAGAGCGTCAAAAGGAAGATGCATTACCTGTAGACAAGCTGACGAAAATCATGGACAGAACCATGCCGATGGAGCCAGGAATTATCAACACCTTGACATCGTGGGCATCAAAGATGGGGCCTGCGGAAGGGTAAGTTTGTGTAGTCGCCATGTGCATCCCGAAGCCAACTCACCAACTTGGGCTCCACAAAAGTAGAGCAAAAAGGCGTACAGACTGAATATCCATCCTATGCTGGACTCGGACATGCCTGATAGTTCGTTTTCCAGAACCCAGGCTTGCAACACGGCCAGCGTGTTCAACAGGCCCATGGACGGAACCATGGCACACCAAGCGCCGACGACAACCAGCCAGGCCTGTGTCCCGCCGTCGGGATATTCCAGCTCTTCATTTTCAGCGATATTGAGTTGTTGCGTATTCGCCGTGGGTACAACAAAGTCGTCCTTTGGCAAAGTTGTGCCGTCTGTGGCAGGCGGGGGTTTTGTTGACTCCATTGCTGGCTCGCCAGTGTCCGGGAATAATTATCCATAGCGACCGCTGGCCTTAAAAGAATCTTGGGCAACAGGAACTAGCTTGATGTTGCTGATTAATCAGTCACCAGCGGTGAGAAAATCCAGCATGTAAGTAGAGGGCGCTTGTCGCAATCCAGCGAGAACCCAGCCCCAGTTTGGTCGGGGCGTAAAACCCACGAGAATGACTTCAACCAGACGCGCGTCACCAAGACTGTGTTGGTGTCGCTGTCGCATTCTCCTCGACTGTGCTATTTTCAGGTGTAATAAATTCATTTCGCTTAATATTCTGGTGCTGAAATATTCCCTTTTTGACTTTCAAACAGCATCGAATAGGTATCGGACACCTCTCCTGATGGCCCAGCTGCGTTGACCCTAGACAACGTCCGATCCGGGAGACGCCCTTCCGGGTCTATTTGCCCCACACGGGCTCGCGAAGAAACATTTTCGAGCACAGGAAACAATCAGATTCGCCGATCCGCGGGGTAAACCCGATGATTTGTAAAATCCGCTAAATAATTGTCGTATATTGTCCTGAGGCTCATATAAACAACCAATGAATGGTTTTCGGTTGGCCGCCATGACTTGACGCATTACTAAATAGAATCAACTGTTGTGGTCACAAGGCAGTGCAAAGCCTTCAAAGGGCTAATTTGGCCACTCATTGCCCCGCAGGTACTGTGATTCATCTTTATTCACCTTGCATAACCATCAAGTCCATTATAGCCTCTATTCACGGCCAGCCTGCCTATGCCGCGCGCGTTAACAGCGTGTACCGCGCGAAGCCGTGCGCGCGATTGAGCGCATCTGCCCAACCGAAGCGACGGCGAGTCCGCACAATACGAGCCCGAATTTAGATGAAACAGGGCACTATAAATTAAGAACAAGATGGCTCGATTCTTACGTATGACGCTAGAAGGTTGTTTTTATTAGCCTGGCAGACCACTGTTGCGACTAAGAGCCGGCCTGAGCAGACATTCAGTTTCGGTTTCAGCTCTCCGCACTAGCCGCACCCCTTTGCATAACACAACTCACCTACCGCTTTCATAAACATGTTTGACTTTGCAGGAGCCAGTTGTGAAGAGCAATGCGGCCTGTCAACTTGATGAGCTGGGACTCTAGGTCGAGATTTTCGCGTCTGACACCTGTGGATTCCGGGTCAGCTCAATATGCAAGCGTGACCAATGATTGAATGCATAAGCAGCCCAAAATGAGGGGCACCACACACAAAGTGCGCCTCACCATCTGTGTCCAATACCGACCAGCACAGCAAATTGCATCTATTCCAGAAGCGTCACGATTGCATCATGCGATTGTTACATGCGTCGACATTTGAGCTAAAGACGTTTCTGGGCCGCAACCTGCCCCGCTACGCCATCCTGTCGCACACGTGGGGCGAGGATGAGTTCGTCTTTGAGGACCTCCAGCGCGGCATCGAGCAGCATCTAGAAAACCCCGGACGAGGCCTCCGCAAGATTCTCGACACGTGCAAGCAGGCTGTTCGCGACGGCTTCGAGTATGTCTGGGTCGACACGTGCTGCATCGACAAGTCCAGCAGCGCAGAGCTGTCCGAGGCCATCAATTCCATGTTCAACTGGTACAAGGGCTCGGCGGCCTGCTATGTGTTCATGGAGGACGTCACGCTCGAGGCCGATGGCACCATGACCAATTTTGAGTCCAGCAGGTGGTTTACCCGCGGCTGGACACTGCAGGAACTGATTGCTCCCCATGGCGTCGAGTTTTACGACCGCAACTGGACTCACATGTACAGCCGACACAAGCTTGCGGCGAGAATCGCAGCTATTACAGGTGTTGGAGTACCCATCCTGCTAAGGCTACATGGGACCCGTCCTGGCCAGCCCAATCCCAATTTCGCCTGTCCTGCGTGCGGGAACTTTGAAAGCTTGTCTACCATGCTGTCCGACGAGTCCATCGCTGGCAAGATGAAGTGGGCTGCCAGCCGCACGACGACCCGTGAAGAAGACATGGCGTACTGCTTGATGGGTTTGTTCGCCATCAACATGCCCCTGCTGTACGGGGAGGGGAAAAACGCGTTTCAGAGGCTGCAAGAGGAGCTTTTGAGAAACACGCCGGATCACACCATCTTGACGTGGACGGAGCCCTATCTCCGGCAGCATTCCCCCACTCGTCTCAAGCCTTACCTCCCGCAAATGCCATCTGCTTTTCAGTTTGACGTCTATTTTAGAGATATCAGCCGAGTCGGCCGGAGAGACATGGTCAGCACGCCGAGGGGCTTAGAGATTGATGTTCTGCTTGTGCCTTGCACCATCACCGCCCAGCGGCCCAACCAGCCCGACCTGGTCAAGAAGCTCGAGCTGGCGGTGCTGAGCTGCGCGATAGAAATCGACCACCTGGCCCGTGTGGCCATTTTTGTTTTGCCTCTTCAGCGGCAGTACCCAGATGCCGGATATTTTCGGGAAAACAACGAGGCCCTGGTCGTGCTCAGGCCAGGCGCTGAACCCGAGGTTGTGGGGAGGCTTGAGAGGTACTATACCGCTCCAAATTCTCCGGAAGCTGCAAAAGGTGTGTCTTTGGTTTCGTAAATGTTATATTTCCTCGGTAATCGGGCGTTAGTAGATTGTCCCGATGACGGCAAGCTGACTGCGTTGCACTCCAGTGGCGTGCGACTTTCAACAGTTTGAGCAGAAAAGGATACTGCTGCCAAATATACAGCCTCAAGCCTCGGACCTGTACAACACTCCTCAGGTGCAGCTCGACCTAAGAGCGTCCGGCAAATGGGCTTTCAGAGGCAGCTCATCAAATTACATGGAGGATAGTGTGCTCCAGCGCCACGGCTCTGCGTTAATTTCGACTTCAAACATTTCAAATGTGAAGCTTTTAGATACCCTCTTCTTCAGTAACCTGGAATCGGGGTTTTTTGTCTTGTGGGGTGTACGAGATGCGGATCCAGAGCTGCCCATATCGCCCCAGTCACGGCTCATTTGCTGGGTTGAGAGCTGGGGTTCGTTTCTCGACGAGAAGCTTTCAGGAAAAAAGGTCGAGGACGTGAGCTATGATACGGTCAGGAGGGGAGAGGCCAGCTACGTCAAACGGGTTCAAGATACACGACTTCAGGGTACAAAATCGTATATTTGGGGAGATGGGTTCCACGCGCAGGCGAGTATTGTGCCGTTCAAGTTTTTGGAGCGAGAGAGCTACAAGCTACTAATAGAGATTCAAAGCTCGGGTGGAAGCACAGGTGTCTCAGAAGCATCGTAGCGCGGCCTTGTGGAATTTGAGACAGTGGGAATGCAGCTGCTTGGTTTTGCGGGGGTGTGCTTGAAAGAGTACCTAGCCCACTGCAATGCCGTATCCAGGCTGTCCAAGATGGAATTCACAAGTTTTGAGGGGAATGGATTCCAAGAAGAATAAGTATATTCACAGAAATTAGATGTCAAGATGAGCGGCTGCTTGAAACGTCGGCATATCGTGTTTTAGTCGCCTCGCCAAGCAATCGTGCCGTTTGATGCACGGGTCAAGATGCCGATCAACCCGGACCATGCGACATCGCAGACACGAATCCACCGCCATCGATATAGAGTAAGCAAGGAAACAAAAAAAAACGTCGTGATTGAAAACGCTCTATAAAGCCATCTATGCCATCTATGCCGCGGGGCACTGGTCGACGGTGACACATTTCTTGCTGGTCTATTTCGCAGCGCATCAGTAATCACAATCCGACCTGGCAAAATATCACGGGGAAACCCACCTCGTCGAGGACATAGCCGTCCTTGCACTGGCACTCAGAAACACACTGCATGGTGCAGGCGTCGGCGCCGTTGGGAAGCTTGCAAGTCTTGGGGCAAGCGGTGCCGCAGCCGTTGTAAGTGGCGTTGATGTCCTGTGTTTCAAGGCAGGCGTTAGCGCGGGCAAAATCTCAAGGCTGAATCATGACGTAGATGGGGATTCCGTACGTCGCATGTGTCCTGTCGCTTGGCCAGCATCGGGCTGGCCAGGGCGCCGGCGGCGAAGAGAACAACGACGGAGCTGAAGAACTTCATTTTCGGAGATTTCTTGTTGACAGGCGGTAACGAGTGGATTTACTTGACACGATGGCGGCTGGCGGAGATGGGATTGTGCAGATCTGGATGAGAATGGGCTGGGGGGGAGCCCACGGAACTTAAATAGCTGGGGCAATGACCAAGTGTGCTTGTTGATGCTCGCACGGACCGTTGATGTCAGGGAGTAATTAGCATTTCGTGAGCTTCTTGGCATTTTCCGGAAGTTGAGTGAGGACTTGTGCACATCTCACTCATGGCTGGAAAAAGCACAGTCAGAGCGAGGCCGGATGTGGTCATGAAAGTCGCAGCGAGTCAGGGGTTGGCACACACACACACACACACACTGCCGGGTGGGTACAAACAAACTGGCTGTAGCGGGAGATTATGCATGCATCATTGTTCTCTCGCTAGGGGACTTTTGGGTGCAACGCTGCTAATTTTATGCATGCCTCGATCAGTGTCCGTCCCGACGATCCGAGGCGTGGCAGTGCCTGAAAGGCCCGATCGCCCACGTTTGACCTTGACCAGTGCCGTTTGACAGTGATTAGTGCTTTCTTTTTTGTACCTTAATCCGTCGGGTTTTGCGTAAATGGCACCTTTTAGGTAAATAAATTTCATCTCACACAAGAATATTAAAAAGAAAAGTCCCATTCTTCTGTGGGATAATCGATCAGGCCCCATGTCATCTTGTCTCGCGGAATGCGTGCATCATCCAAGCTTCCTTGGACGCATCATCCCCGTATCCTGAGACAGCGCCAGCACTCTTATTTTTTCTCAGCCAGCCTCACTTCCTTTTTGGAGTCAATTTGCGCTGCTGACTTCATCCATCATCGAAACCCTTCCATTGCACAGCATGTGGCTCGATGATCCTAGAGCGAAAAGTGACCAACTTTCCCAGCACGCTCCAATCAGCGACGTGAATGCAAAATTGTCAAGTCGTGGCTGCAAATCCATTCAATCAACCTTACAGGTGCACCCGTAAATTTAGCAGCTTCTCGTATGCAGCGGAGCATTCAGCTCGCCCTACCTTAGTGCTGAGGAACTTTTTTTATTATTATTCTCCGCTGGTTAAAGCCCGCGTCTCAGGGCACTGTTATGCGGGGGGGGCAGACAGTGCACGAACAATCGTCTGCTTTGGGAAGAAAAGCGTGTCAATCCCTCGCGAGCGCCCCAGATGGCTTGCAGTAGCAGCTGGAACCGCCGTACTTTTAGCGGACTCGGATCGACACAAGGTGCAGGAATTCAAAGGGGGCCTCACCGGGCGCACAAGTCGACGGCTCAACGACGATCAACTACTTAGCCCCGGCGGCGGCACGTTATGCTAATAGAGGTTAATCAGATGATGGAGATGATGCCGTCTTACCTGCTGTTGCGCGGCGAATTTCTCTGTGCCGCAGCCTCTTTTCTCCCTTTGGCGCGCGGCCTACCCTAAGCTGGGCGAGATCCACAGCACTGTCAATGTCATTCGCCTCCAGCACGGGCATTTGGCCCGCATCTTGGCCAGCTCCTGGGTATTATCTTTTGCATGACGAATTTATCAGTTATAAGATTTGTATAGCGTGTGTAAATCAGAGGTGGAATGGTGTTCTCGTTGGTAATTGTTTGTAATTTTGCCACTACGTCATTCTCCCAAGTTGATTGCCGAGCAATTTCTCTCACACAGCGTTTATTGCCACAATTATTCCTGTGTCTTCTCCATTCGCATCTCTGGACGATAATAGCATAGCGCCTTGTCATGTAGTCTCACGAGAAGAAAAAAAGACCCCTAAATTTTTTTGACAGGTTACATTTCAGCAATTGTCTACTTGAAACGTGACAACCATCTAGGGTAAGCCACCAACACAGTCGGCGCACCGTGTTCTCTGCATGTCCAAATGCTATTTGTCAAAGGTTCCAAACCTTCGCGCCAAGAAACTAATAGGGCACGGGATGTAACGATTCACCAATCGAATAGTCGCGGTCAACCAACATGCAAGCACTCGGGGTTATTATGCAGCGGGCTGCGCCGATGCTGACGGCAGACGTGCTAGGCGGCGAATCACAGGCTATAACACGGTTCTGTCAGCCATATGATCAGTATCCTGATAGAATTGCCGAAAAAGAACAAACTTGCTCTCGTATTTCCTCATCAGGCGTGCTGACAACAATGTGATCAACGCAGCCGCCGCCTTGGCATCACATCACTCTCTGAGGTCATCATGTCTGCTGTTGTGCACGGTAACTCTTTCGGCAATACAAAGTGTAAAACGCCAGAGACTGCTTGATTTGTGACTAAGCGGAAGCTTGGATGAATTATTTGCCAATTTGCCAACCTACGACTACGAATATCCGGCAACGGACGGAGGTGCTGGCTGCAACTCCGCGGACAACATTCCGGCCCACATCCGCGGCGCACTTTTGTCCCCCATTGCCTTCTCCAGTAAAATATGGTACGACAATGACAGCACTTTAGGCTTGTCGAGAAAGGACCTCGAAAAGCATAAAATTCAATCCTCTGCAAATCGGACCCAGCAACTCGGTACAAGATGCCGAGAGATCAGGAGAAGTCTGCAAAAAACAGCGGGATTGTCGCATAGGCCCTGACAGGCAAGGTTGTGAGTTCGAAACACGCCTTTTGAATGCCTTCATTGGTGGGCCGAATTTTGCCGACGGGTCGCGTGGCCAATCAAATCTCAAGCAGCGTGCAACCCCATGCTTAGCCGACTCGTATTGTAGCATGCGAGACCGAATTGATCCATTAAGCTTCCTTTCATTTTAGCTTGGCAAGCGACGTTTCACGACGACTTCCAGCAGAGCAGATGGCAATATAAATCATGAAGCTGTGCCTCTTGGCATCGTGTCTCACATACACCTTGTCGCCAAGATTTATTTTTCAGCCCAAAAACTATTCACCATGCGATCCTTCTATTCGGTTTCAGCCCTCGCCTTTGCTGTGCAAAGCGTTACTGCTGGTCAGTACGATGCGTGGAAGTTTGGCAACATGTTCACTCTTGGCTCGTCCACCAGCACCATCAAGAAGGCGACCTGGTCTTTGATCCCGCCCTCGGTCCCTTGTGGCACCGTCATCGAAGACAAGACCGATCAGCCATGGATGTCCATCTGGATCGGCGTCTCTCAATCCATCAGTGATGAAGGAACGGATCTCTTCCAGCCTTTGTTGAATTGGGCCCCAGATAACTCTGCGGCGTAAGCCATCATTTTGCTTGTCATTATGCAGACTCGACTAATCACGCAACAGAGCATGCTCCGCTCCGGACACCGAATGGTGCGTCGCGGCTAGCACTTATACTTCCGGTCAGTAAATTGGACTCGAAATTGTTGTGCTTGCTCTAACACGTCTATGTAGCCGGACAAGTGGCTCAGGAATATGTCGAGATTCCATCCGCAGCCGATGTCGATTTTGAAAGTGAGTGGTTTCCTTCGCTTCATTACGGATGTGTTCAAGTTAACATGGTACCAGTTGATGTCGACAGCTCCAACAGCTATGCCGTGTCTCAAAAGGTTTGGATCAATGGCAAGCTTGTCTCTCAGCAAACCGACAGTAAGGATCTGGAATCCGCCGAAAGATGTCTTGCTAACAAAATGAATAGAGGATAGCAACGGCAAGCCACCTACCTACCTCTATTCGAGCAACGAGTGCTACCGTGGCACCTGCGGAACATTGAATGCTTATTGTATGCCACTCCAACATTGAAAAATCATTGAACTCTGCGGCTAACTCTGGAATGCAGCTTGGAGCAACCTGACCATTGTTCTTGACACGGCTGACAGCACCTTTGGTAACACTCTGGAGCTCACCGGTGCCACTTCCAGCGGCGTCAAGACCACGGACAACGGCAAGACGTGGCACGTGGACTCCATCAAGATTAACGAAGATTACTTCTACTCTGATGGCTCTCAGAAGCAGTGCTAAGCCTGGAGCTTACTCAAAATGTCCTGTATATTATCCTCTGTCAAGGACTTCTTTTCTTTCAAACATGAATGCTGCTTTTTAGATAAACACTGGACGGCTTTCTATTTTTCATCTAGGCCCTGGAGAGTTCTGGATGAGATTATTGTCTCTGTTACATACATAGAAGAAGGATGAGCATAGATTGTTTCTACCCTTCAACACACCCTCTCCATTGCTGAAAATTGTCTGGTTTGAAATCAAGTTCAATGTGGGGCATGTTTAAGGCTGTGCGACATGTTCTAGTTGACATGCGGCAACACTTACCCACTCTGGTTCGGCGTCGGGGACAACCTTGAGACGATAGAGATGTGAATCTTGCCAGAGTTTGAATTTCTTCATTTCTCACAATTGCGGATGGTTCATCCACGATTTGTTGACGTACCCATTCATCCAGAGCCTGGGCAGTGCGCGAAACCAAAACCGAGAAATGTCCACTTACTCGTCCTATCAAACTAAAAATAGAAACCGGAGACAACCTTGCAGCGTTCTAAAAACCTTGGCGAACTGCATTCATATCGGGTTTAGTGGATTGTGACATGGACAGCTATCTGCCTAATTTGATCAAACGCGGAATGTGAATTCCGCTTCATCATGACATATCTCGCGAGGTTCTGTGTGTACATCCATGCCGGCTCTGGCTCTATAATCAAGGACAGTGTAGATAGCACAAAATAAGTTGTATTCGGTAGATGCTGAGAACTCTATTTGCAGATCCATCTGCTCCTCATGCAGTATCTCGAGAAAACGCGAATATTTCGTCCTGCAATTCTCGCTTATCCACCAAGTGGGCCGGCAATTTATTAGTTCTGGTGCTAACTGCTGATAAGACCTGACACGTGATCTTCTAATAAGACCGTTATCATGTCCAGAAACACTCGAGTCAATCATAATTCTCCTGTTCATTTTCATTGGATGTGCAACATCACTGAGGACTTTCCATTGCAATTTCTAACAGGAAAAATGAATGGGCAATCCAACTTGCTCAGAGAGCACCAGAAGACTCGCCGGTATGCTCCCAGGGTAACTAATGCATGTTTGAGTTGTAAGCAGCGGCGATCAAAGTGCGATGGTGCGCGCCCCAAGGTATGCAAGAAACCGAGCCCCAACCTAGTGCACAAATGTTTCAGTAATCTGACGCAAAGCCTATAGTGCACCAGCTGTGAAAAGCATTCGCGAGAATGCAATTACACAAGCACAGATCTCCGCAAAGCTCGGCATAATAGCCAGGAATTCAATGCGCTGAAGAATCGAATCGCTTACCTTGAGCAGAAGATTGAGAGTATCCTTGGCGACCAGAAAAGACAAAATGAAGGGGAGGGTGGGGATGGAGAAAATTGCGAACCGGAACCAGCGCTGAGTATTGAATCTGTCGGCGGCCTTCATGGTGCAACAGCGGCAAAAAATAGCCACAATGTGGATTCATCTTCAGCTACTCGGGAGACAAGAAGAGATTCGTCCTACTCGAGCCCTTCGATTTACGCAGGAGATGTTTCTTTTGTCTCGCCGTGGGATACCCTTGATTTAACGGATGAATGGATGGACGAGGTTCCTCTATGGGCGTCGTTGTCGGGAGAACAGATCTCCCAGGTTCGTTCTTATTTGGCCAAGAAGCGTCCGCAGCTCCAATTTGATCGAGCCAGTGGACGGACATTCTATGTTGGCCCAACAAGCAATCTTCATTTTTTGAATCGAGATCTAGCCCATTGGAATGCCCCGACCCACGTCGCGAATCCAAGCAAGGCAATATCGGATACCGCAGCGCCACTAAAGGAACACGAAATCTATTTGCTTCATATATTCCAAACAAAGGTTCACCCGACGCTTCAAATCTTTGGCCAGCGTGTTGGTTTTGATGCTCAACCTTTCACCCAGCAAGCATCATGGCAGCCGCTACTTGTGCAAAGTATTTTGGCCGCTGCATCCTTTTTCGCGGAAGACGATGCCTTGGCGATTTGGAATAAGTCGCGCCAGGGTCTCTTGAACGACCATATTGATAACTTCACAGTCACTGTGGGCAAGCAGTTAGAAAACTGCTGTCTTGGAAACGTTCAGTCATTCCTCCTGAGAGCATACCTGGAGACTGTTCGGGGGAGACTGGACCTGGCGACCATCTACAACAGTGAGTCTCTGCAACAAAGCTATGATAGCAGGCCTCTACCTTTTCAATATGTGCTAATTTAGTCGCAGGCATTGCGTGTTCAATGGCCAAGAGGCTTGGATTGCATGTGTATTCCACCGAGGAGCAGCTCTTCTCGACCGAAAAGCAAGAGGAATTGAGTACTTTCTGGGCAATTCTATGGCTGGATAGGTGGGTTGAATATTATGCCCACTTTATTACTTTGCTGATTGGCCCAGACGAATCACAATTCTAGAAGGAAGAGCCTGTCATATTGATCGCATTGATGTGGCATCGCCTCGGCCGCTGGCGTTGATGCAAAGCAAACAAGACTTTCTTGACCTTCCCTTATCTTTGGAACTCACATATGCTTGTCATGTGGAGCTTTCATGCCTTCAAGATACTTTGTTGAGCAAACTGTAAAGTCTTGCCTCAACTGATGTGAGATTTCACACTAACAGGCATTTGCTTAGATATGCGTTCACAAATGAAGCTTCCAAAGAAGATGCAACTTCACAGGGTCATCTTCGATTTGTATCCTGGTTCGCATCGCTGCCGCCCTCCATGAAGGGCGTGTCCAAAGGGAAAACGCTGCATCCTAGCTTCCTGTCTTTTCAGTATATATGCCCTTCATTTGCAGGTCGCTACATGTTACTGACCATCTTTTGAAGCCTTTGTTTTCATGCGGGACTCATTCTATTACATCGCAAATCACTCGACGATTGCGGGACAGGGGCGGAATTATCCAACCGCAGATGTCGCGACTCTGCCGCAACGGTTACATCGCTCCTAAAATCTTACAGAGAGCATTTTGGAACTGAAATACTAGACGTCATGGTTTTGCATGCCGCCTTTACTGCCGCGCTGGTGCATCTTGCTTTTCTCCTAGACTCGAGTCCCGTCACGTACAGGTCTTCCCTGAAAGCAATTCGGACTATTGCCCAGATACTCATCGAGGCCGCACGGATTTCACCATATTCTGCCAAGATCCTGACTGATCTCCAAGAATTTGCCACCAAGTGGGAAATTATTCCCGCAAATTCGGCCAAATTTTGGACGGAGCAGTCTGTAGAGGAGAGATCTCCCATAGATACAAGTGTATGATGAAGGCTGCGCAAGCGACATAGAAATAATATCTCGATAGAACTTTATAGCTCACAGGTCTATAACGTGCACGTGTATTTGGTTTTCGGTTGTATAGTATATCGTGAATAATAGTACTACCCTTGAAATGGAAACACTCCTGCTTATTGTGTGTCGTGCATTGGAACCATGATGATAAAATACAGACAATCTTATTTATAGAGGTAATCAATCTCTTCCAGTGATTTGTTTGCCGTTTCAGGAAGCCAAAGATAGGAAATGATGGCGACCAAAAAGCTAAGACCACAAAACAAATACATGGAATCTGACCCAACAGCCGCAAAGAGATATGGGCTAACCATGCTTGTAAAGAAAGACCCAAGAGCCAAACCCACGATCCCTATGGAGCTGCCTTTGGCTCGAGATCGGGCTGGGAAAATCTCTGAGGGATATGTAAACGGGGCCCACACTACCCAACATTAGCATTTTGCTTGATCTGGAGCGCACAGGGCTGTACTTACACCATGTAAGTCCAAACACGGCTGACCAAATCATAATCAGAGCGACGACTGCGGAGCTATACCTCCGGGTGAGAATGGCGTCGTTGTCGGCGTTTACCGCAACAAAATGTCCGCACATGCCCACAAAGGCCAAAATGATGGAGCCACCCAGAGCACCGTAGATGAAGGCGTTGCGGCGTCCAATTTTGTCGGCATAGAGGGCGCCGGGAAATCCAAACACGGCCTGGATAACAATTCCTACTCCAGAAAGAAGTGCTGCGAGATCGCTTGACCAGCCGCCGCTTTCAAAGATTTTGATGCCGTAGCCAGATACAACGCCAGTACCAACCATGGCCTGCGTGGCGAACTGGACAAACAGAGCTGACCACGTGCGACGAGCTGTTTTGTACTCGTCTCCGACAAAGAGCATGCTGAAGTAGCTCGTGGACGAGTTGCTCGCCAGCTCTTCGTCCAAGGCTTGCTTGATGGAAGAGATCTCATGGTTCACGGTTTCCATCACTTCGACGTCTGTTCCCAGGTCAGCTCGCATGGCAAAAAGCCCACTGCGCGCCTCCTCGATCAATCCAACTCGAACTAGCCATCTTGGCGATTCCGGAAGGAACCAAACCAGATTCATGACGAGAAGAACGAAGACGCACTGGTACGCAATGGGAAACCGCCACACGATCTCGCTCTGCGTCGCCTTGGATATACCGTAGACCAAGAAATAGGATTGGCTGGCACCCAGCGCGGCACAGCACATGTGGAGGCCAATGGCACGTCCGCGGTGGCGAGAATCCGAAGACTCTGCGGACCAGTTGAGCCCAACAGAGTCAAATGCGCCCGTGGCCAGGCCATTGAGAAACCTCAGGACCAGAGCCCAAGAGAAGTTCTGGAGTGCTGCGAACAGCGGGATGATAATCATGGCGTAGATTCCGGCACAAACGATGGCTCTTCTGCGTCCGACTCTGTCGGAGATTGGGCTGATCAGGAGGGCCCCAACCATGACTCCGACCCAGTAAATGGCGTTGATGACGCCAATGAGCAACTCGGTATGGCTGGACCCGTCTGTGAGGCCAACACGCGCCAGGTAAGAGGGCACAGAGGAAACACTTCCCATTAGTGCCACGTCTGTAAATTTCTTCTTAGTATTTCGCAAGCAGGCGGGAGAGAATGGGTACAAACTGATTCCAGATAGCGACATGCAAGCGCACCCGCAGGCGACAACGCCGTTGCGCGCTGCCCAGGGTGACAATCCTTTGAATCGATACGTCGGCTTTGGACCCGGGATGTATTGGGCCCGGAAAACTTGCAAACTTGATTCTGCGGCGCTGTCGTCGCTTGCTGTGGTCAGCATCTCGCTTGGCGGTGTCTTGAGTTCCGTCATGGTGGTCTTGTTTTGTTTTCAACACCCGTTCTCATTAGTAGAGCAAAGCATAGTACACACGGAGTTGAACGTCATTTTAATATTTAAATAAACTTTGCCTGTACTTGAACCCCTGCAGGTACGAAATGGTAGCTATCGCGATCGGGGGTGATAAGGATCGGAAGTTGATATCCATCTGCAGCCTAGCCTCGATCTATCCAGCTGGGCGGGGCTAAAATATGGCGTTCGGCCAATTAATCTACAGCTTCGTTTGCAAGCATCGATAAGAGGCTCCGATTTGAGACTTCTTTATCTTGGCGAGAACGCGGATTGTAAATTCCGATTGTAATCGTGCAAGAACCAACCCATTTCGAGATACGGCCAAGCTGATACGCTCCGGAAGTTGATATACGCGGGTTACCTGGCATTGTATACGAGGCAGGGGTTCAAGTTGCTTTCACAACATCAACAATATATAAAAACAGTATATAAAAACACGATTTCTCTATTTATGTATACAATTTGCGCATCTACAAGTATTAAAACATCTTAGACACTCAACCTTTTCTTTTGCAACAATGTCTTCCAATCAAATCGACATGGATCCGATTAACCCTGTCAAGGTCGCAGTTGTGCAGGCCGAACCTTGCTGGTCAGTCTTTGACAGGGCTCCACGGGTTTCCATTTTTGACATTCTGACGTTTGATCTAGGTTTGATGCTGAGGCAGCCGTGGCAAAGACGTGCGACTTGATTGCTGAGGTGGGTGCCAATGGTGCAGAGTTGGTTGCATTTCCCGAGTTGTGGATCCCCGGCTATCCCACGTTCCTCTTTGCGCACACGACCAAAGTCGTCAATGAGTACATGCTCAAGTACTACCGCAACAGCATCGCGATTGACTCGGAGCAAATGGCCAGGATCCGAAAGGCGACTCGCGACTCCCAGATTATGGTGGTCATCGGCATCGCTGAACGAGATCGGGGCAGCCTCTACATGTCACAGATATTTATCGGACCGCAGGGTGATATCCTCTTGCAGAGGAGGAAGTTCAAGCCTACAGGCCCAGAGCGCATTGTATTTGGGGATTCTGTGAGTACATTTAGACTTATGACTCGGTGGGCTGCTGTCTGACTCAAACTCCTCCAGTCCGGCGATTGTGCGACCAATGTTGTGCAGACTCCACTCGGCCGAGTCGGCGGCCTTCAGTGCTTTGAACATTTGCAGCCTCTCCTCAAGTATAACACGTACTTTCAGGGAGAGCAAATCCATGTTGCATCGTGGCCCTGTCTTTTCCCGCCCGTTGGCGAGATGCCCTTCTTCAATACGGTGGAATCGTGCCGAATGGCAACACACACGCTTGCGGTGGAGGGAGGCGTCTTTGTCCTCCTAGCTTCCATGGTGCAAACCGAGAAGGGGCTCAAGGCCAACGGTCTGGTGGCTGAAAGCGTGTCGGGGGAAGAATTACCTCACACAGCAACGACGGGGGGAGGCTTCAGCGTTGTTATTGCGCCCGACGGGCGAGCACTTTCTGAGCCGGTCGCTGCAGACTGGGAAGGCATAATCTACCAGAACTTGGACTTTGGCGAGATTTACAAGGCGAAGCAGTGGGTGGATCCAGTCGGCCACTACTCCCGGCCGGATATATTCACCTTGGTCGTCCAGAAGGATATAAAGCGCCATGTTGTAAGCAGGGATTCGGAAGAGGCGAACGGAATAATCGGCACCAATTAGGACGCGGTACTACACTCATGAACCTTTACCTATTTGGGGGTCTGAGGGAACAGCCACGTCGTACCATTCCCCACATAATTCGGGTAGAGGCCAAGAATATTGGAGTGTAGTATGGGTTGGGCTTTGCTGGGTTGCTGGTGTGCTGGTAATCTTGCTAGCCACCTTGAAGTAGTGCAGTCAAACGGATGCTAGATTGTCCTTGGTCCAACAAGAGCAGATACAATGAAAACACTTTCAACAGCTAAATCAAAGAAAAAAGCCGTGAACCGTCCGAGTTTACAAGCGGCTGCGGGGACATGGGGATGCGGGGATGCGGAGGTGCGGGGATGAAAATTATTGGCAGCGCTGCAGAATGTGGGGAAAGTCTTACGAGGCAACTCCGTTCATCCGAAGCAGCATGGATAATGTCCTCGGCTTTTATCGCAGACAGCCGTATGATTAAATAGATAGGAATCTCGCCGTCGTTGAGCCTGATTAGATTTCTTGTATCACTTACACGGATTAGCATCAATCAACCTGCTACAACTCCACATCATCACCTTCATCCCGTTTGCACCCGTTTTAGCTTGCATCTCTTTGCAATAACTCTGCAACAATGAGCTCTTCCATGCAGACCGTGTGCCGTGCTCTTCGCACCTCCCAAACTCAGAGGCTAGGAGCCACCCAGCTTAGGCAACTAAGCACCCTCCACTCCGAAGGCTTGAACGACCGAAGCGGTGCAGTCCGTGACGCCATCATGGACAAGCTCTGGGTATCGCAAGTCTACCCTCCCGTTGCTCCCAGCCAGCCCATGTCTACGGCTGCCAGAGCCTCCTCGGACGTTGTCTTTGGAAGCCGCGAACCCCCGTTGGGCACAGCGGCCTTCGATCCTTCACTCGCACCTCGGTGGTCTGAGCAGCCCAACTCGTCAAACTAGAACCAAGATTTTCACAAGGACCATTTTTATGTAACAACATTTATTTTAGCGACAATATCACTTCGGACGAGTTGGACAGAATGATACCGTTTGACGTATGGCCTGTTTGGCCGTGCGTGCTTTTGGGTGGTCACCATGACCGCCCGGTGCAACGACAATGACAGAAGGACATGACTACTAAATTCCTGGAGGAACGGATTCGGAAAGCCCGGTAATAGGGCTGGCCGAGCGATGGTTAAAGTGGAACGGATGGTGACCGGGAAGGACACATGGCATCCGGGCGCTAGGGTTTTAAGCCGCCTTCACCATCTCCGCCGCGGTTGCCTGTGAGGTGAAGCCTCCGGGCCAGCAGAGTCTTGGTCGGCGTAATTGCAAATCGATCAAAGATAGCCAATCTTTAGAAATGAATAAACTTTCACACCTCTGTTTGTCCAAGCATAAATGGCCCTGGCAACCTCTCCAGCCGTACTTACCTCCACCGCCAAAAGAGGCCAACTCCTGTAGCCACAGCCGATACCGGGGTGGATCGGGGGCAATGAAACTACTGTAACAGCCGAGCCACCATACGTTGCGCCCAGAAAATGACAGCTATACCAGCAAGTCCGCAATCGGGCTTGAACGCGGCGCAAGACAACACACACTGTAGGTTATCAATCTGCTGCAGACTGGGCCCGGTGGACTCGGCCAATTGAGCATCGATGCCGATTGCCGAGTCACGATCGTCGCGTTAGTCAAAGCTAATGGTGCCGACGCCGGCCACGTCCATTAACGACAAGCTTAAGCAGATAAAAGAAATGGCACTTAGGATGAATTCAGATAGGCTTTTCAATGAACAAAACGGTTACAATGTGAGTTGTAGGGTGGTGCTTGCACCAATCGCCTTAGGTGGAGGCAATTCCGAAACATGAGAAGGCATTAAAAATTAAAAGAAGTTTTGAAGGATTGAAGAGGATTGCAGAAAATAAAGAATTTTACTGAATATATATTTATCAATAGACCCTCCCATTCCATCTGTATCAACTCCGACCCTTAATTCAGCGGTCCCAAATTACATTTATCTCTTGACACATGAGGCTATAGCTTCGTTCTTTGTAACGCCCCTCTCAAATGCAATTGATTTCTTGTCTTTGCAGCTGCTAGTAAAATTTGGCACGTCTCCATCTTGCACACCGCATGTAACGGTCGTCGTATCGACGCAGGACTGCCCGCCCACGGCCTTGCAGGCTGCCATCGTGGCACTGTCGCTCATGGCGAAGTTGGTGGTGATGCAGGCCATTCTGGAATAAGTCGGGTTGATCAAGCTCAGGGCGCACCCGAATCGGGCTGGACCGCCGGGGGTTGCCGGGAGGATATTGACGTATCGGCCCTGGGTGCACTTTTTCTCGCAGTCAACGTTGTCGCCGCACGGCTCGCCGGCGCCGAGAACACTGGCAATCAGGGTAGCGATGATGAAGAGATACTTCATGGTGACTATGATATGGTTTTAGATACGATTGGACAGAGGACGGAATCCGCATGGAAGAGCGAAAGAAAGTTGCGCGTGTGGCAAACTTACATTGAATGATGGTTGATTCGCGTTTTAAAATCGAAGAGTAATTCAAGAGTAAGTGTGGGAGTTGTGGTGCAAAAGCAATCAACCTCAAACGACATTAGAGCCATGGTTATATAGAAGGATAGGGATAATGGAATGTGATGTGGCGAGTCATGGGCTCTCAGTTAGTTTTGGCTATTTGCAAGACTAACGTCGAGCTAGACGCGGCAAATCTGGAGAATCTGCCTCGCCTGAGGGCGAGAACAGTCGTGGCTTGACGAAGCCGCCGCTAGTTGATCAGCTGCCCGATAGCTCAGTCCCGGCTCCGCGGTTCTGGAACATGTGGTTTAGGAATTTGCGATGATGATTTGCATGTCTGTTGGGTGAGAAATGCATAAAAATGGGAGTGAAATTATTGAATATGCACCGTAGTAGTATGCGGTAGCCTTATAATTGTAAGCTGCAGCAAGCAGAATGAGAATGGCTTCATTTTTGTGCGGTTCGGAGTCCATAGAATTATTCGCGTTTATCGAGAGATGGTGCATGGCAGTCATTTGTCAGTTGTTCTCACTGTGCATCTCACAACTTAATTGTTTGAGAACTGCGTGACAGTTGATTCATTCCCCATCACATCACAACCAAGTTTTCGCCGTAGCCGATGTGTGTTGGGCAAACTCTGAACAAGCCATGTGCCGGCGAGGCGGCTTTCTGTTCCTGGTGGGTCTTGGCGAGTGGTGAGAATGGAACACGCCACCTTTCGCCACCTTGTGGTTTCAACACAGTGCAGCCACCTCTTGCAGCACGACGCGCAGATGTTTTGAAGAATGTGTCAAGCTGCGCGCATTGGAATTGGATTGAAAACAGGTCTGTAATTTAGCCCATCCTGTTTTGGTGCCCTTTGTCTCACTTTCCCTTGTTCCACAGCGGGCGAAGGGAGGGCGCACAAGTGGAGCCACTAACGCCTTTATCTACCCCTCTCCCATCACGCCTCGCTCTCAGGTACCATCTCCTTCTCCAAATCAAGCTTCAACCATGGCTTCCCAAACAGCAAACGTGACTGAAATTGCCTGCTTGGTCCTGAACCAAGGCGTCGACGTCTTTGACGAGTCGACAAATGCCGGCAAGGCCCTGGCCAAAACCATTGAGACGGGCTTGAGGCAGCCTGGTGCACAGCGTGTCTACACGGGCGTCGAGATTGAGAACCCTTCACATCTGTGGTGGTTTCTGGATTGGGAGACGGTGGATCGTCATTTGGACTATCGAAAGAGCGCGTGAGTATTTTTGTTGTAGGGGGAGCTTGCACCAAGATTTCCCCCAAACTTCAATTAAATGGCCCTGGTATTCACTTCTGACACCACATCTTAGAGAACATGACGCCGTTGTTGAATCGCTTCGACCGCACTGCGATATCACAAAAGGCATGAACAAACATGTCAAGGTCAACCCCTTCCCCGCCGAGGACGTCCTTGACAAGGTGCGATCGCCTGTGACCGAGGTTCTGCTCGCCTACTTCCCTTCAGACTACGACGAAGAGTCTCGCGCCAATGCGGTCCAGCGACTCGCCGAGTTTGCCGGCAGGGGTCTCAAGAGCTGTGCTGCTTGGAGAGGCATCAGCTTTGGCTGGAGCGTTGAGAATGACGTCCCCGTGAAGGGCGACGAGTCCAAGTCAGGCGTCATGTTGGCCGCATTTATTGGCTGGCCGAGCGTAGAGGCTCACCAGGCTTTCCGCGAAACCGACCCTTTCAAGGAGAACATTGGCCTGTTGAGAAACCTTCCGGGATTGATCAAGCTCACTGCATTCCATGTCAGCTGCGTAAGCAAGGCGTCGGATGCAGCTCCAAAGGAGGACTATCTCCCCCACGAGCATGGACATGGTTGTGGTTCAGGTGGTTGCTGTTGATGAATCGGTGGTTGGATTGTGCTCTGTATTTCAGCGCTGCTCTGAAAACTTCAAGGGTACTGGGTTATATCCAGAGGAAAACATAAAATCGCCGAAAAAAAAGCGAATAACCAAGATTTGAACAAACACCTTTGTAGTTCGAGACAAGACCCAGAAATATCCAAAGTGACTGCAGCAAATTTGCATCATGTAGTTGACCTACAATGTCTACGGGGAACCATCTAATTCGAGCCCTACCCGATACTGGGCGATGCCTGTGCTGTGTTCTCTTCCAGCGCGATCGGAGAAACTGATACTTGTAAGCGGCTCACCAAATCAAAAACGCGGGTTGATTAAATTAGTGTTACTATTTCTGGCGCAGCCATGGCTGGCAGAACACATTCCATATCTCTTACGTATCCGAGTCCGACACGCTTGTAGATGACGGGGTTCTCATTCACCTGTTGCACAATGACACACCACGCACCAACAAGGTTCTCTTCAACTACACGACCCGACACTGCCAAAAAGGTGAGAAAAACAGCTTCTCCTTCCCTTGGAGCCTGGCCTCTGCCGGGAAAAAGGCTCTCATCTGGAATGCACCATGCGTAGGTCGTGCGGGCTATCCGATCCTTCATCAAGACAACAATCCACCTCCCCACCATGTCGGGCGTAGCCTGGATCTTTTTGCTCTTCTCAACCTTCATTTGGCCCCAAATGCGGATAATAGGAGCTCGGACTATGACTCCACAGACAAGTTTGTTGTGACTGAGCTGCTGCTTCACGTTCTGCGCCAGAGTCTGAAAGTGGTTGATGTTTCCGCCAATTAGGCCATTCTTTCTTTCATCATCTTTTTCGTGCAGATGTGCCTCAAATTGGAGCAGTCTTTTGGGATTCTCTGACAGCTCAAGATGAAGAAAGTGAGTGGACCCATCGATGCTCGCCCAGGACCATGAGGGGGCCCTCTCCGGGTACCTCTTTGCGCTGCTTGGTGCGTACCATAGCAATGATCGCTCAAAGTCTTGCGTGAAGACGCCGCAATGATGATATCTGTCAGTGGCCGGCTGGACTGTCGCACTTAACAACTCAACAACACCAGAAACTGCCATCAGCTTATCGTTGCTGTTTGTGATTTGATACTCTGAGTAGCGCGATACAAGCCGCAGCCATTGGGTGTACACGCTTTCCTTTGCCCAGTGATTTCGGAACATGAGTGCGGTGGTATCCGTTTTCGAACCCGCAATTTCCGGTCGACGATGTTCGCATTCCCAGAGTAGACGGTTTTCGACAAAGTGAAGGATTCTGGGCGAAAGTGTGAGTTCTTGAAGAATCCACCCTCGCCGTGCTATTTCGCTCAAGAAAAACCGGTCGTGCAGCTTTAGGATATCTGGCAATTGGATAAAGAACCCTGGACCTCCAGACCCGGGCTCTATTTTCAGTGTGGGGGGTATTTGACTTCTCCACAGAAATCCCTCGTTGCATTGTGCTGCCGAGTGCGCGGCGATGGTGAAGGTCGAGTTCATATAGATGAAGCCCATCTTTTTCGACTGGTCCTCCCAATCCGCCCGATCATCTTGCACAATACAGAGAGAATCTATCCATATGTACTTGATGCCCAGGGACTTTGTGACAAGGACCGCATCGACAAAGGTCCTTGGCAACTCACCGATATCAAATCCTTGTAGACGCGCAGTGAGTGTGTCTTTGGTGGTCTTGAGAGTAAGCTTTCCTCCCCATCGATGACTTAGGGCCGTGTAGTAGTCAAAGTTCTTTCCACCGGTAGGGTAGAGTCTCAACCGTAAAGACCCGGAGCTGTGTCCATCAGCAATTTCAATGACCCTGTCTGGCAGACGTGGCGGCTTATTCTTAGGCAACCACTGGTTCGCCGCATTTGTCATTTGCATGCCAAGGGAAATGCATACATCGCAAGCTGGAGACGTAACAATGCGCTGAATCTCGCACGTTAATCTGGATACAATCTCCTCTGCAGTTGGTTCCATGGTCTTTCCCAAGTCATCCAAAGTATCGAGGTTGGCTGCCATATTTATTGGAATACTCTCATCTGATTGAGTCGGTGGCTGGTGTCCATGGTCTAAGCAAAGGTGTATGTGAGCTATTTTGCGAAGGAACTAAGTAGAGAACCCCCCACTGATACCTAGCAGCCAAGACTGGATGAGGACTTACCATTCGACACCGAAACCCCCAAATCTGCTACATGCCAGCCACGAAACCCATCATACACATCCACTCCCTTTTCTGGGTATTCTACCCAGATACTAAGTTTCCCTTCATTCAAGCCCAAGCATAGCGGAATTCCCGCGTCCGGCGGAGCGTCGAGACTCCCAAGTGATGATAGGTATGTATACGAGTGTGGATAATTGGTGAGTCCTCTTGTCGTTTGGGCGATGAGGGAGCAAAATCTGCATCGTCCTGCCGTCTTCTCAATTTGGCTAAAGTTTCCCACGAGAGGCACCATTTCGCCCTCTCTGAGCTTTGTAATGTCAATTCGGTTGCATGCATCGCAAAGTGATTGGATATCGTGCAAGCCATGCGCACTCGTATGAGTGACAACGGGCCAGGTGCTGCATGCCGAGTCCTCGCTATACGCTTCGGTACGAATACTCTTATCCTTTCCAAAAGGGGAAATCGGGATTTGTCCGAGCCATATACGATTCTGGAACCCTGTCGCATCACAATCTGAAAGACTGGAATGCAATTCTTCCATGATATCACTTTTCGCTTTGTCCTGGTGGTGAGGTCTGGATGGCTGGTTAGCTTAACGAGAAACAAAGTAATCAAAGCCAGATGGTTGGCTTTCCGAAGCCCAGAATATTCTCTCTGTTTCACTCTGTATCAGGCTCAAAGATGTATTTCTGGTACAACTTGAGCCTGGTTGCTGCCTAACAGATGGAGACACAAAGCGGTGTAGCGGCAAAAATGACCACTCAACGCTTAGTTCTGGCATAGATCGTGGTGGCGGTGCTGCTAATCAATTAATCACGCACAAATTCTCAGTCAGAAATGAGCCTGGAAGACACGATTTTGCCCCCAAGTCCAACCCGTCTGGTAAAGCTCTTTTTTTGTGGCGTTAGCTTCTAGCACAACAATGAAAAAAGCAGTAATGCATTGTAGTTCTCATAGCAGTTGGCATTGAATTCTGTTTACTCGAGCGAAGAAATGAAGATTACAAATCATGGAATACCTTCATTGATCGAGCGATATCCCTCAAGTCTTCAAATCCTCCTCATAATTGATTGATCGAGGATTGCTCTGTTTACCAACTACAACCCATGTCTTGCTGCTAAACAGCTCATTCATTTCCTCAAGTGGGATTCGTGCAGTCTCTGGGAGGAATAGCCAGAAAAATAGCGCGTTTGTTAGATTGCACACAACAAAGAGAAAGTAGAAGCGATATCCAATTTCTTCCATTGCAACTGGGGTAACTTGACCCTGGCGAGGATTAGCAAGAGTCAACCAAATGTGCTGTAAACCTACAATCATGGTATTGAATGCAAAAGACGTCATTGTGGCGATACTGACACCCTTTGCGCGGGTCTTTGTGTCAAAGACCTCCGATGGGATAATCCAACTGAGAGGGCCACAAGTGGCGCTGAAGGACAGGTTGTACAACCAAGTCACGACGATGAAACCCCATTGCGCGCCGGAATTCGTGGATATTCCTGGCGGAAACTTGGCTAAAAGAATAGAGGCAATGATGAAAGTAATGGAGTTGAAGATGTTGCCCCCAATCAACGGCCACCGACGTCCAGTGCGATCAATGAGGAGCATGGTACACGTCTGCACAACGATCGCCAAGCCATTGCTGATCCCTTGGTATTTCATTGTGTCCTCGCTCGAGATTCCGATTTTGGCAAAGATGGTTGGTGAGAAATATTGTATGGCAGATACACCTGTCAGCTGGGCCGAGGCCTGGATGGCGGAACAGAGAAGTAGGCGACGGAATGCGCTTCTAGATTTGAAGAGTTCAACGTATGACTTCGCCTCTTTCTGTTGTTCAATCTCAATAGTGGTTTTGATGAGTTCGAATTCAGCCTTCACAAATGCGTCGTTTACATCATCGTTTGCATGAAGCTTGGCAAGAGTCTCGAGAGCTTCTTGGCTTCGACCTTTGTTCAATAGCCACCTTTCGGGTACATCGTGTGAAAAGCGATTCATGGGGGATGGTTAATGGATTAAACTCACCTTGGACTTTCCGGGAATAAATAGGTTAGTGCTGCTAGGAATATCGCAGGCACATTTTGAATGGCCAAGGGTATGCGCCACTGAGCACTTGTGTGTTCCAGTTTCACAAGGCAACCCCAGCCGATCCAAGTGGCAGTAAAGGCACCAATTCCAATCATCAGCTGCTGAAGAGCCGTGATGCGACCCCGAATGCTTGGATGGGCCAGCTCAGCTTGGTACAACGGTACAATCATGCATAGAGTGCCAACGCCCAAGCCAGAAACGAAACGCCCACCCCAGAGGTAGTGTATGTTCTGGCCACCAGTTTGCAGTCCGCCTCCAAGCAAAAATACGACAGCACCGATAGATATCGTCGCACGTCGACCTAAGCGGTCACCCAGTGGCCCCGCTGCGCCGGCGCCGAAGAAGGCACCGGCCGTAAACATGGAGACGACAAGCCCGCTTGTGGTGTCATTGGGCTGGAACTTGTCGATGAATGACTGGGATGCAACCACCGCGGCTATGACTCCCAGGTCGTACCCGAATAGAAATGCGCCAAGAGCGGCAAATAGGCCGACACAAAGCTGGTAGAGTTTTGGAGAGAAGATATTCGCCATGGGGAGCTGATGCTGGGTGGGAAGGCAGGGATAGTGGACACGAGCTCGTCTCTGAAATAGGCTGCAGGTGTTGGCTCATTTATAGACATGTGCTCCTGCTTATCCTCGTACATACATGGCTGGTCGCATCGTCCAATACATCAATGGGCGGGCTTTCGTCAATTTACCCAATGCTCCGAGTCAATGTCCTACTGACTTACTTAGCTCCTGGGTCATATCAGCCACCCTAGAAGCCTTAACCTGTGCCATGACATTGGCTAGCTCGTTCGGGAAAGACGGAGATGCGGAGATGCGGGGGTGGAGTGGACAAGGGAACGGGATATCAGCCATTCACACCGCTTCATTGCCGACCCCCGGATCACAGCATCATGTGATGGACGCGAGGTTGTGTTGCCGCGTTGGGATGCAGAAAGAGGGCAGCGTGCTTCTGATTATGTAGCCTAGATGTCTTATATCTTTCCTATCGCCGCGCCCACGGCCCCGCCCCAGCTTAATGAAGCACGCAACCGCCTGTAACCAATGCCGGCAGAGCAAGCGCCGATGTGCGCGCGGCGGCATCGGCGAGCCCTGTGGCCCTTGTGCCAAGCGAGGTCTGAGGTGCGCTGGCCGCAGCCGCGTGAGGTTGAACCCGCGGGCGAGCTTGTGCCCCAAGGAGTCTACCTTTAATGATGAGCCCAACACGAAAAAGCTCAATATCCCACAGAGCACAGTCGAAGAA
Source organism: Calonectria leucothoes (assembly GCA_002179835.1). Lineage (NCBI taxonomy): Eukaryota > Fungi > Ascomycota > Sordariomycetes > Hypocreales > Nectriaceae > Calonectria > Calonectria leucothoes. Next base: position 33,542 of record NAJI01000176.1, on the reverse strand, counting down.
TTAGTCGAACATTACCTGGTCAAGATTCACGATCGACCCCACAGCCTTTTCCACCCGCCTTCTCTGAGAAGCCAGGTGCGCAATAGAGTAGTCAGCAAAGCACTGCTATTTGCCATTTGCAGCATGGGCTCCAGATTCTCTTCAGATGCGCGCATACGATCCCTTGAGTCGGCGCTGACGGCCGAGTCAAAGCGCCTTCTTCAAGCTGATTTGGAAAACATTTGCTTGGAAAATATCCAAGCATGCATACTGATTGCCAACCTTTGCGCTTGTCACTCTAACCACAAGTCCGAGGTTCTCTTCTTCCGTAAGCCTTGCACTCGTGTCTATGCTGGACTGATTGAAACTGAACGTAACTAGGAATTGCAAATAGCATGTCCCAAATCATGGGCCTAAACTCTCGGTTCTTTAGTGGTCCAGTTTTGGAATGCGAGGTGAGACGCAGAGTGTGGTGGGCCCTCTTCATGGCTGATCATTGGTGTTCTTCGGCCGTTGGTCTCCCGCGTCAAATCGACAGCTACGACGACACGGTGGGTTTGCCCATGGACGAGAGCCTATTTTACAAAATACCGTCCACGCAGCAGGTCCTCGAGGAAGAGTGGAAGCCTGGACTGTGGGCGCACATGGTTTCGCTGGTTCAGCATTTTGGCCCGATACAGGAATTAAGTCGTCTGAGAGCCAAAGGAGATGCTACTCATGAACAACTAGCGTGCGAAGTAGAGCGTATTTTCAATCACCTCCAGCTGTGGGAAAGTATTCTTCCGGTCGATGCCAAGATGTCACCAGAGAATCTACTTGCCCATCAACAGAAGGGAACCGGAGGAGCGTTTGTTGCTTTGCATCTGGGCTACCACCACTATTCAACGCTGCTATTATTTCCCTTTCTCGAAGACCAAAGTTCGCTGTCGGATTTTGACAAGATGTGCATTTCGCGATGCAAGCGACACGCTTCGGAATACAGTTCGTTGCTTCGCTTGGCTCGAGAAGAACCGGACTGCGAGGCTGTCTATCCTACGGTGGGGCACATGGCAGTTGTCTCTTCGTCAGTGCTCTTGCATACTTTATTGTTCGGCGACGAACTGGAATTACAAACAGCGCGAGTTGGACTTCAATCCAACTTTGAAGCTCTGATCGAATTGAAAGAGTACTGGCCAAGCGTCGATGCCATGGTAGGATGATGCCTACATCTTCAGATTATACATTCGCTAACTACAAATAGGTCAAACGACTGAGTGCTTTTCAAGACGTCTGTCTGCTGTCCATGGGAAATCAGGCTCATAAATTGGATGGCTGGATGGTGCGCTTCCTAATTGAGCATTCTCTTCCTCTCGGGCAGAAGGAAGTGCAAATGCTGCCGCCGGAATTTGAATGGGAGTCCGAGAGTCTGTCCACGATCGCTCAAGGTTTAACACAACAGGGAAGATATACAGAATTTGGCATATGACATAGATGCACTGAGGGCATAAGCCGGTTGGATTCATTAATACCAAATAATGACTGCTGTAACAACCTTCTTCCTTTAATTTCTAGTCGATTTCTAGTTGAAAAGCAATTTTCAAGCCTTTGAAACATTAGTTTTAGGCAATAATTATTTGGTGCAGTTCGGGGAGACATCAGTCACGGCCCTCGGAAATCGCGCGCGCACCACACAATGACTGCATGATTTTCAGCTCAATATCTACTATACAAGGACAATAGATATTGGTATTTTATCAAAATAAATATCTTTATTTAGAATTATTTCCATCGCAGTCATACATATTTTAATCCGGTCCAATGCTGCAGCTGTCTGTACTGGGAGACATCTTGGTTAGCATTGTTCAGGGGTTGGACTATCCATGCCGGGTTTTCTTTTTTGGCAGGGAACGGAAATGGAGCACTCCAATTGGTTCATTACCCGGAAGCTTGCCCTGAGACTGGTTTTAGGCCATTTCCCCGCACAATTGCACATGGGAATCGGGATCTTTCCCTGTAGGTTAAGAGACTGAACCGGGGTTTAGGTTCTCATCAGATGACTGCCGCTCCAATCCAGTTTCGAGGATAGCCTGTACGAGACCTGAAATACGAGACCTTCTCTTGGATCATGTTTGATTAGAACAATGCCCATTATTTGACTAGCTTCGATCCTGTATATAAAAGCAATGTTTTGTTCTCATGTTGCATTTGGGACATCCTTCTTCGAATGTCTGCCTGTGCACCAGGAATTCCCTGCCTTTAAACATTCCTTTAATATGAAACGACTCCAAATCTTTACTGGAGCCCTCTCACTGGCAGCCCTCTGTCAGGGTGTGGTAGGCAGCTTGTCTCTTGAGAAGAAATCGGCCGAACCATTCAGCGACTTCACAAATAATGTCGTCTTCAAGCCTGGCGCAGACTATACGAGCTGGAAGACCATCTACGGAAGATCTCTTCAGCTTCCAGACGATTCCCTCCTTCTCACATGGGAAAATTACCCACCCGAACCACCGTTGGCCCATTTTCCAATCTGGAAATCGGTTGATGGCGGGGCGACCTGGTTCGACTTTGTCAACGTCACAGACCAAGTCAACGGTTGGGGGTTGAGATATCAACCTCACCTATATCTACTTCCGCAGGATCTTGGAGAATATACTGCCGGCACCATCATCCTTGCCGGCATGTCCTTGCCAGCTGATCTGAGCGAAGCTTGGCTCGACATGTACACCAGCACTGATGGTGGAGAAACGTGGGAATTCGCCAGTCACGTTGTCTATGCGCCAGGTCCTGAGACGGTCAAGAATGGAGACAAGGCTGCCTGGGAGCCTTTTCTGCTTCTGCATGATAACCAGCTCATCTGCTACTTTTCAGACCAGAGGGATGATACGCACGCGCAAAAGCTAGCCCATGTCATCACAAAAGATTTGAAGACTTGGAACGACCCCGTGGATGATGTGGCTCACGATATATATACGCATCGCCCAGGCATGGCAACAGTTGCGCACATTGAATCCACGGACCATTACATCATGACATATGAAGTCTGTGGTCTCAGCGACGGCTGCCCGGCCCATTTCAAAGTCTCCGCTTCGCCATATGGTTTTGCGAGTGCCGACGAGTACAAAATTCTCTCCAGCGCTACCTCCACAAGCCCAGGTGCATCGCCGTTTGTTATTTGGACTCCTCACCCCGAGCGCGCTGACGGCTCGGGCATCATCATCATGAACGGTGTCGGGCAGGAGTCTGTGTTCATAAATGAGGATTCTGCCGATCCTGATGGATGGAAGATGGTTGATGTGGGTCAATGGGCCTCGCACTCGCGCTGTTTGGAGATAATCAATGTCAAGGGAGAGAAGAAGTTGATGATGTCGAATGCTGGACTGATGGAATCTGGGCATGACAACTATGTGGTTGTTGGCGTAGTTGATGTTCCGTATTGATGATTCGCTTCCGGTGGATTTGATGGGGATGGAATGCCATGTTCAACTGGCCTCTATTTGATAGTCATTCATTGTTTACCTTGTCGGGTTTCAAAGTCGAACTATTTTAGACTTATTTGTAAGCACGGTATCACAGTTATTTGCACGCGTTTCAACAATTTGTCATTTTTAAAGCAACTTCACCATTTTCACTAAGGAAGCCCGCCGTCGCGCAATGTAAATGTTGCAGGCGTTATCGCCAGCGGTGTGCGGTACAGAGGCTGCACAAAAATCAATCGGCGAAATTATGCATGCGAAATTTGACCTTGAATTTATTCGGGGAAAAAAAAGAGGATTTTCACAGCGAAATCCCAACTTGACCTCAGTCATCACCAAGCATTTTGCGGTTACTCGAATGACGAAGGTGGTGATGCATGCACGGCCAGCTGGCTAGTGTTGACGGAGATGCAGCCAATAAGTGTCGAGCAAACCCGGAGGTGCATGTGCGGAGAAGATACAACCATCAACAAATATGGGAGTGGGGTGATTACTCGTTATTAAATACAGGGTCAGGCCGATATCCATTCTTGATAATTAATCATCTCTTTTGTTACTCGAAAGCTACTTGAATCATTCCATCTTTATCTCTCATCCTACCCTACAGCCATGAAGAATTGGTCTCATATTCCGCACCTCGTCGATGGCCCGGCGACAAAGCGTCTGGTCGTCAAAGATCAGCCATTTCTCATGCTGGCGGGCGAAACGCAAAACTCGTCCTTTACGTCAGCCGAGTACATGAATACCAAATGGAAAGAATTGGTTGAGGCCAATTTCAACACCATTCTAGGTTGCGTGACTTAGGAAATGACTGAGCCTCAAGAGGGCCAATTCAACTTTGATGAATTAGATGGTGTCATTGCCGGCGCTCGGGAGCATGGTCTGCACATTATTTTATTGTGGTTTGGGTCGTTTAAAAACGGTATGTCATCATCCGAGCGGGGTGGAATTATTTTCTTACCGACCTAGGAATGTCCACATACGCACCGGCATGGGTCAAGTGTGACCAAGAACGGTTCCCTCGCGCAAAACTTCGAAAGCCTAGAGGCGTTATTCAAACTGCTGATGTTTTGTCGCTTTTCAGCCCAAATGCCATGGAAGCAGATGCCAAGGCCTTTGCTAGGCTCATGGCCCATATCAAAGAAGTCGACGAAGCCCACTCGACAGTACTCATGGTTCAAGTGGAGAATGAACCCGGGTTGTTGGGTGACTCTCGTGACGGTAGCGCAGCTGCTTCCGCCAAATTCGACGAAGCTGTGCCCGGCGACCTTCTCACATTCCTTGAGCGTGATTGGGATGAGCTCCGCCCTGATCTCAAAGACAACCTCCGATCTTTGGGTCCCAAGGGTTCTCATCACCATGCTGGGAAGAATTGGGAAGGCGCATTTGGAAAGGGTCCTAGTACTGATGAACTATTCATGGCCTACCATTATGCAAAATTCATCAACCATGTCGCAGCGGCTGGAAAGGCTGAATACCCTCTCCCTCTCTACACCAATGTTTGGATGAACTATGCAGGCGAGGATGGAGAAGGCGATGTACCGACTGTTGCCGCAGGTGGGGATCTTCCAGGCGACTACCCCTCTGGAGGAGCCACAAGTAACGTGTTGGATATCTGGCAACAGTTTGCGCCAAACCTGGACTTTATATCGCCTGATATCTACTTCAACGATTATTCGAGCACTTGTTTGAAGTATCGCCATCGCAAACAGCCGCTGTTTATCCCCGAACAACGGCGTGACGGGTATGGTGCTCGCCGCACATGGGTCGCGTTTGGCTCTCACTTTGCCCTGGGAACGTCCCCATTTGGAATCGATACGCTCAAGCCGGATGAGTCGGATTTCAAGAATACCTATGGTTTATTGAGTTCTGTCAAAGACATTATCATCGACGCACAGGCTCGTCCAGGTTCCAGTATCGGCTTCTTCTTTGACGAGCTCCCCGATTCCGGCGTCGACCCCTCCAAGCCAGTTGTCCATCGGTTTGGGGATTTTGAACTCACCATACGGCGTTGCTTTGTGTTTGGAAAGCCGGGCCCTGGGGAAGGAATGATTATTCACCAGGAAGATGGCGCATTTTTGTTGATCGGGTGGGGATTTCAAGTGGAGGCTCGAGCACTGTCTCGCAAGGCATCCATGACGGGCATTCTGCGGTTTGAGGAGAAGACGACCAAGGGTTGTCCTCCTGGGACCCTAAGAACAGTACGAACACTCAATGGAGACGAAACGCGCGGTGGTTTGGCCGCCTTGATGCCTGGCCCGGATCCAGATTATGGTGGCTTTCCCATTTGTGTTACCATTCCTGCACAAACCATGATTGCCGAGGTGAAATTCTACTACCTTGAGTAATGGACGATGGGTCCGGTTGGATTCAACCAGATTTAGGTATAAAATTATGATGAATATAATTATTTTCGCTGCCCTCCCCAACACCTCCGCCATCGTCACGACCATGGTTTTGGAAGGCAGCACGATCCATTTCCATGCGCTCCTCTGCCCGTCGCCGCCTCTGTGGCTCCCGTCCTCTCCCGCGCCGTAGCATGCTCCTTCAAGGTGCCGCTCCGGGTTCAACCCCTTGGGGAAAGCTTGGGTCAGGCCAAGGGAATGAGCAAGGACATGGCGCTTGCTACCTTGCCCCGAGCCCGAAAGCCATTCGGGCTTAATTAGTGGATGAACTGTGCCGCTCAAGTACCGAACAAAGTAGGTCGCCGACTAACCGTCTTATTTGGGGTTGTACAATCTTATCTTAGGGTAAATAATCCTATTAGTCTTAGGAATTATTTTATTTGGCCAAGTTTATTTAGATTTTATAATCTATCTTTTTTCTGTCGTGTTTGAAGTCAGGTACCTTCGTGCAGGTTTACGGTACTCAAAAAGATACTACCAGTTCACTCGCCGAGTTCTCACGCCCTTTTCGCCGCTCCTTCGCAGGGCTTTCGCAAAGCTTTGGTGTTTCTCCTCCTTACGTACACGGCTTTGCTCATGATGAGGGCCCCACACAAGACTTGAGCGCCAGGCAATTGTGCCTTGCCATGCTCCCGCGACAATCTCCGAGTAACCACGCGAAATCCCATCGATCGATCCCCCAAGAGAGCTGTTGATCCTTGGACAGGCAGACACCGGGTAATTACTTCTCGTTCTGCCCCTTGCCCACCTCCTAGACGTCCGTAGCCACCTCCTTCAAGCGCTCTTGGCACCGAGGCCACCAATAACATTTCGCCGAACATGCCCTCGCGTGGGCCGGTCCCTATTCCGTCGCCTCCAGTTTCCCGGCCCTACATGCCGGCAAACCCTTGGCCTACCACTCCTGTGGTAACTAGCAGCCGCCTCCCCTTGCTACTCTGGCTACCCTGTTGGTTACAATCCCCGAAGTCGCTGCTGACTCACTATCTCATCCCTGTGCCGAGAAGTTCGAGGCTTTGACGGGAAGCATAGGTGAGGATGAGGCTGAGCTCGAATGTGAAAGATCACCCTCAGCGCCTCCTAGTCCTGCGAAGCGCAAACAGGGCTCCAACCCTCAGCTTCTTAAGTATGTTCTCCTCGCATTTTCTCCATTCCTTGCTAACTAATTGATAGCCAAGAGCCTTGGCCTATTCCGTGCCGCCATTGTGCTCACGCGCTTTCCTATTGGGCTCCCTCCGAGCCAGTGCCTCCCGTTTGTGGTCCTAGCGGGTGTTGATTCCTCCTTGCCCTTTCCTCATATCTTTCTACATACTACGAAAAACGGTATCATTCTTATGAGTCATGTCGGGGCATCGAGGTTAAGGGTGTCATCTCTGTGCCTGTAAATTCAACCTTTACGGCATCGCGAAAAACCTGACGGTTGACTTAGGCCGTGTACTAAACCCTGAGAGGCAAACAGCAGTTGTGTCGTTTTAGGTTACTGTCAAAAAGGCTGGGCAAGAGTCTCATTGTTTTACGCTGTTATTGTTTTCGGCCCTGTGTCAAGCATCTACTGTTTCTCGCAAGAGAACTTGTCCCTCACTAGTAGAGGATATTCCAGAAAATGGATAACTCGGCAATAGACAAAGACATGACGAGGGAATATTCAGGCTACACACCATAGCGTCTCGCCAAGAAGGAGCCGCGATTACACATTGCAATGACCACGCATCATCAATCAGTACAATTTCTGTTTTCTTCTTCCCCTTCTTGCCTCCTTCGGAATCCGAGCCATGTGATATCGTTTGATGAATTAAACCCCACTATAGATTAGGTTTACTCCATTGATAACTATTTTCATGACTTAGTGCCTGCTTCCAACGTTTGGCCCGCACGCTCGCCAGCTTAGTCAATCAATTCGAGGTAGCTAACCTCTTTTGGCCACGTCATTGGTGCTCTTCCCGGGCTGACTTTCCCCGCTCTGGACACTAGGCTCATCTCAGTGATCTGCGTCTCCAATCATTCACGCGCGACATCGCTAGCTATTTTCGCAGGACCCATTCTGTCGCTGCCAACTGCTGCTTCTGAATAGCCCCATTTCCATGCGGGGAAAGGAGTACCGGCGGGGAAGGAGCAACCAGATGACGACGGCCAGTTTTGCTCACGAGCCGAGTCTTGGGGACCGAGTCAAGCTGACCGGATAACGCTGGACGCGGTATTTATTTCCTTGTCCCGCGTCTCAATAAATAGCTGCAACATTTCACATTTAAATTCCAACACTATTCATCAAAGTTTGAACCTGTCCAACTTCCCCGCACGCACCTTGCCCATTCACAATCAAAACACGCCGCAAGGTGCATAGATTCTGAGCAGTTACTTTCCGTCAACATCACATAAATCCCATACAAGATGGCCAAGGCTAGGGTTCTCGTCGTCGGCACCGGTGGTATTGGCACCATGGGTGCCTACGGTCTGGAGCAGGGCGGACTCGCCGAGGTGACGGCTGTTATGCGATCCAACTACCAGGCCGCTGTCGACAATGGCATCGACCTCGACTCTGTCCAATGGGGTCAAGTTAAGGGCTGGAGACCAACTCACAGTAAGTGCACGCCAAAACTTTGAAAGCTAGGAGCGGCTACTAACTCTGACTTTGATAGTTTCCAAGGTCGTCCCTGATGTTTCCAAGGGCGACGTGGAGCCTTTTGACTATATCCTGGTCACAACAAAGAACATTCCCGATGTTTCACCCACAGTGCCTGAGATTATCGCTCCAGCCGTGACACCAGGCAAGACGGCTATTGTCCTCTCCCAGAACGGCATCAACATCGAGAAGCCTCTCATTGCCCAGTTCCCCACAAACCCCATTATCAGCAGTGTGGCTTACACTGGTGCCACCGAGACTGCTCTGGCCAAGATCTACAACGACGACCCCGATTGCCAGAAAATCGGAGCCTTCATCAGCCCCCAGGTCCCCCAGGACGTTGCCAACGCGGCCGCTGAGCGATACGTCTCCATCTACAACCCCACCGGCAAGCTCGACGTCATCTACGAGCCTGACGTTAAGAGGGTGCGATGGCGCAAGATCGCCTACAACGGCACCTTCAACCCTGTCGCTTCCATCTTGAAAATGGATACCCCCCGCATGCGCATGAGCTGGCACCTTATCGACGAGCTCATCATCCCTCTTATGGACGAGATCCGAGCCATTGCCTTGGCCGACGGCGTGACGCTGCAGGCCGATCTCGTTCCCGCTGTCATGCACCAGGACCCCAACGACACAGCCTTCAAGCCCAGCATGTGCCAGGACTGTGAGAAGGGCAACCTGATGGAAATCGAGAACCTTGTGGGAGAGCCAGTGCGTGAGGCCGAGAGACTTGGCGTCCCTGCTCCCACGTTGCGCGTCATTTATGGCTTGATGAAGGGCTTGCAGCTCAAGGTGAAGGAGGAGAAGGGTCTTTATGTGCCCAAGTTCGAGCCTGGAAACCCTTACGTGTAGATGAAGATGTCATAGATAGAAATTTACAAAAAAAGTCTTCCATTCTGCGATGCGTAGTACCCTGGTTTTCTAGCGCCGCCCAACCGACCATATATACGGAGGTACGTTGACTCTGTCGAGCTATCCTCAGGCAGAATAAAATACTGAGAAGACCAATGTGAAGCAAGAGCCTCAACGGTTGGGAAGCGAAAATAGCCAGGAGATGCCTATCTCAGTTACATACTGTTCGCCTCCTACCATCCATCCTCAATCCCTCATCAAATATTTGGAAGGGGACTCGCAGATGCACGAATATCATGGACTGTCCAACGATGCGTTTGTCTCTGCTCCCATGCATAGGGATTCTCAAAAACTGCATCACATTGATCACACAGCTTAGGACTCTATGACGAAAGTTATCAGTAGCAATACAAAAGCTTGTATGAATTCAACTTACTTTTTGATGCTCCACAGTCGTTTCACGCAGAAACCAACCCCGAAGATCATGGGTATACACCATGTAAAGGGCAATCAGCCCTTCATCTTTAATCTTTTTGTATGACTCAACTACCTTGGTAGAGTATGAAAGCATTTCTGCCCTCAGGGCCTCAAAACCAATAGGGATAGTTTCTGGAAGATCTTGAGCGGGGTTTGTTTGCTGTTGAGAGAACATCGGAATTCATGCGTACGTAATATACGCAATGTGCGACGCATCATAATCCTTTTTCGTTGGGATAACCAGGCGAAAATGGTGTCTGTCCGCTTCCCCTCCTGCATTGATGATCTTGCTATAAAGAAGTTTTGGAACATCATCATCAGGATGATCTTTTAGGTATGGTGGAGAACCAAATGTTTCGTGCAAACCATTAGCACGAAGAAATTCATCCAAAGTGACCACAGATACCTTGAAGCCTCGAAGAAGGGTGGTTGACATGATGGAAGATTTGGTGGTTTAAAACAATTAGAGATGCCACAAGAATTCGAGGAAAAATGAAAGATGACTTATACTTTATGATTATAAGTAGATGTTAGGAATAGAGAGAAGCAAGTACACAACGGGCGAATCAACAGATCAAAAGCTGCTCCTGTAATCACATGGTTACATAACGGGGCATTAATGACTGCGCTACTATGCCCCACCACAAACCAACAAGAAATTGGTGGGAGGCTGGTCTAATCAAAGGCGAATGGATTCTGCCTCATGAAAGATTGATTCTATCAAGGTATCCTGACACAGCACAGACAAAGTAAGAAAAGTATCTATTTACTATAAGCGTTGGTAATTTCTAATTTTAAGGGAGGAGTCGTTGGACAATGTTTAGCAAGCCAACTCTCCAAAGTGCCAAAACTGAAGACAAAAGGCCCAAAGTTGTTGACATTGATGGTTTTGTGGATAAATAATGAAAAAAAAAAAGAATGAATGAATTGGATGAATCATGACCAATTCCTGTCTTATTTTGAGAGGTTTGGTTTCCCAACACCCGCATCTAGACCATATCGAATGCAGCCCGCAGTGATGCGACCTCCAATGCCTCCATTGACGCCTAAACGATACCACGCATTAGTTTCACACTTTCGAGGAGTTTTGGTACATGGAACATTGCATGAAAGCTTACAATTTTTCCAAATTTCAAGGTGCCACATGTCCTGACACGATTTTCCGTGTTTTCCCAGGGGTTGCCACACATCCTGCTTGCCTCCCTCGACGACACAATTCGGCAGCCAATAAGCAGAGTAGCGGTAGTATATCTCATGCTCGGCAACCTCATAGTACTCTCTGTAGGCGCTATTGGGTCCCATGGTCAGGATGTTTGCGTCTGTTTGGTCTGTTGGACCCCAGCGCAGGTCGCACATGTCGAAAGCCGTGTCCACGATTGAACTCTCCTGGATGTCCGCATGACCTGAAAAGTCAGACTCTTTGTTGCATTCTAGATCCCTCAAAACTAGAGCGGCCGTCGTCACCTCCGGCACAGTCTTTGTGGCTGATGGAGCTTCTGCAGTAGTCGTGGTTGGGACCTCGGTAGTCGGGGCTTCGGTGGTTGCGGCTGCCATGGTTGAGACTACGGCGCTTGTGGATGGTGTGACCTCGCACCCGTTCTTCCCGTCCCACTTACAGCAGCTCTTGAACATGTCCATGTTGTTGAAAATACCCACTGCGTCGTTCTGAAAGTATCCCGTTCCACTAACCTGTGTGCTGGGGAGTGACATTTTGCCTCTTGACCAAGCAAGTGAGATGACGAACTCCATGATTGCTTGAGGTGTGTTTGAGACTTTTTCGCCCTTGGTGTTGGATAGCTCTCCCAACTGGGCTAACTTGACGAAATAAGCAGCAAGACCGGCGGTGAGAGCAGCAGCTGAGTAACATGTGATTAGCTCGCAAAGTTCAACCGCGTCATTTTTGCAGACATGGAGTTTGCCTTACCATACGATGTTCCCTGCCCTTCCTTGTAGTACCCACCCTGCGCCCAAAGATATTTGTTGCCTTCGGCGACCATGGTCTTGTTTCCAGGAGCGTACAGGTGGGGCAAGCCCTTGCTGCTGTCCACATTTCCAAACACTCGGTTGACCGGATCTGTCTCGCCGGAGCCCACTCCGCCGACGACAATAACCCCAGCCTTGTTTTGAGCTCCGCTAGCACCAAAGTTTGCTGGCCAACCATCGATTTTAGGAGCCCCAGAGTTGCCAGATCCAGTGACGACCAGGTATCCCTTTGAGGTCACTTGATCCATCATTTTGCCCAGCAAGTTTTCAAAGCCAACCGACCCGTCATATGTGTAATCGCCGGTATTTATATCTCTTTTGGCATGTTTGCCTCGCAAACGGAAGAATCTTGAACGAGGATAGTACATTGCTACCAGCACAATACCTGCCGTTGCACCATCTGAGCTAGCGGGCATAGCGTTGACTGCGTCTGCAAAGGTCTCAAGGAAATCCTCTGGAGACCAGTACCCGCCAGTTGCCACCTTTCGCGGAAGACGTACAATGTGCGGCGTAACATGCTTGGATACGCCGGCTGTCTTGCCAGTGATGAGACTGAGCATGGCTGTGCCGTGGGCCTTGGGAGTTTGCTCGTGGGTAGTGTCCGAAAATGAGTCGTCTTTTTGAGCGGGACCATCATAGTCAGCCAGGGGAGTAAGCCACTTAATCTTGTCTCTGACAAGGTCAAATTCCTGTAAATATGATTAGATTCTGGAAAATTGGAATATTTACTGCAGCATCCATTGCTTACTGGGTGACTGGCAGCTACACCGGAGTCAATAACCCAGACATCCACATCCTGGCCAGCGGTACCATCAAAGGTGTATCGATCTTTGAGACTTGCCAGTGCGAGTTGAGGATCGGTTTTGGGCCAGGAAATGTATCTTAGGTGGGGCGGCGGCTCCTCTTGATAGACAAATCCATTGGTTGGATCAAAACAGGGAAAGTCTTTGTTGTCGCACGCCTCGAGTACCGATGCAACCTATAGCAATGTGAGATTAAGGGTGCGGATAGAGGGGAGAATACTGTACTTACGTCTGAACGTCGGCTGAGCTCGTCAGCTTCAGAGGTGGTGATGGACAGGCGAAAGAATAAAGTTCCAAAAGATCGCTTGGTGGATGCATAAATTTGGGACGGATCCTCGACCATGGTCTTCAGCTCTTCATTGAGAGCCGATACTTGAATCCTGTCCGCACTATCCGCAGGGTACACCACATGAGGGAATGGTGTTCCTGTTGGTGTTTCTGTTGATGTTGTCATTTGGGTCATCGCCGTGTCTTCCACTTCGCAGCCATAAATTGTGGCGCAAGTAGAGATGACATCTGTCTTGGTGGTTGTGGTTGATGCCGCGGAGACGGAGACGCCGTAAGAAGTGCTGGTGATGCACATCTCGGCAGTTTGCGTCTCGCAGGAATCTGGCTCCGGCGGAAAACTAGGTTTGTGGTCCGGACCGATACTATGTCGTCGAGTCAGCGTTGATCATTATTAATCTTGGAGATGAAACTTACGTATACTTGGGCCACTCAATTTCAGGCCCAGAAATTGTAATAGTAACCCCATCAATGGGGCGGATTGTTGGGGGTGGTCCTCTGTCCTACAATTAGTCATGTGTTCTCAAGGTATAGAATCAGAAATACGTACGGCGGGACTGGGCCTGGGGGGAGAACAACTTTCCAACCGTAAATGTCAAGATCGTTCCACTTGATACAAGCTACCCAGAACCAAAGAGAGCAGGGAATTATGTAGCCGTCATCCTCGGGCTCAGGCGAAGGAATTGGTGTTGTTACGGGCACAATAAACCCATACTCTATGCTGGTTGAAGAGCTTGGTGGTGCTGTTGTTGATGGGCTTTGTCCAATTGGTGGCAATGTAGAGACTTCGCCATCTGGAAGTGTCGTGACAATTGGAGAAGCAGTTTGTGTTGAACTTGGGGATCCGGCAGGGTCTGAAAGCGTGCCCGCATTTCCTGAACTTGTCAAGCTAAGCGCATCTCCAGTTAAGGAGCTAGTTGAAACAGATCCAGGTGCAAGGATGGTGGTCAATTGGCCATCTGAGTTTGTAGTGACAACTGGAGTGTCAATAGTGCCAGCAATCGCAGGCACTGAAATTGAATTTTGTCCAGATGAATTGATGGTTGTGACCTGGCCATCTGAATTCGTTGTCATAATGGGCACTTCACTCGCATCTGTGCCTGTTGTGGGATCGATTGAAGGGCTTTGGCTGGTTGGGTTGGTCCCAGGTGGTGTGAGAGTTGTAACCTCACCATCTGAATTTGTCGTCACAATGAGCGTTGAGCTCAAACTTGAGCCAGTTGACTCAAGGCTTGATAGACTCTGATCCAGTGAAATTGTTTCTGCAGGCTGGATGGTTGTAACCTGACCATCCAAATTTGTGGTAACAATCATAGTCTTACTGGACTCCGTGGTTTGAGAACCAGAACCAGAAGAGCTTTGGCCAGAGGAAATTGTTCCTGATGGCGTAAATGTGGTTACCTGCCCGTCTGAGTTGGTTGTAACAATAATAGTCTGGTTGGCACTTGTGGTCACAGACCCAGATGGGTTTTCATCTTGGGAGTTTGTCCGCGAGGGCACAACCGCTGTAACCCGACCATCAGAGTTCGTCGATATTATCACCGTGTGGTTATTTGCAGTAGTGCCTTGTGTGCCAATCACAATCTGTGTACCCGAAGAAGTGTGAATAGGGGCAGGAGGCGCAATCATCGAGTAAGCTGAGCCGTGGTTTCCGCCAGATCTATGAGATAAACTGGATACCTTGTAAGGAATGGATGTTGGCGAAGACTTCGTTGATGTAGAGGTACGGTGAGAACTAATAGGGAGCGTGTATGTCTTTTTTCCCGAGACAGAAATGATCTGTAAAGGTCAGTATTGGTCAAATTGAATCCTTGCTCTACAATTCAATCACACATACCACGGCAGTTGTTTCGGACGCGGTTGTGTATTTAGTCGAGTAAGACTTTCGTGTACTTGTGAGAGCCTTTTTTGTGCCGCTCGCTCCATATGAATATCCAGTGTTAGAGGCCTCATGGTCTCTTGTAGGGGCTACCAGCACCGTTTTCACAACAGTAATGACAGTAGTTATGTATCGTGGGTGTACTAGAGGGACTATCGGTGGATGACACATGCGGTACTTGTCACATGTCCAACCTTCTCGACAGCACCCACTACCACAACATTGCTTCTCTAAACTGGTATTTAGAAAGAACATATTTACCAATCAAGATAATTACCAACCTTTTCCACAAATGTGGCCATGAATCCCATTTGTTGGCTTGCAGCAATGTTGGCCAGACTGAAGGATTTTACACCCGCCCTCTGTCAGACATTGTTTAACAGCACTACATGTTCCATAATTTCGCTTCTTAAGATTCTCTGCCTCCTGGGCGCTGAGGAAAAAAAGTGTAGACACGACCGTGGAGACACGCATCGGGATGCAAGGGCTCCGAATGTTACAGAAAAGAAGAAGAAGAAAGGAATGAAGAAATGAAGAAAACTAGAATTTTTAATCCATGTCAGGATGATAGCAAAGATAAGAGCGAATATGACGAGAATGAAGCGCACGGGTACAAGGAACATGGAAAAAGAAAACGTTACATGAGTATCTATCAAGCATGGCATATTTACTCAATAATCACCATTGTGCTATGATCCCGACCACCGGGGCAACTGGATTGCCGCATGGGTGTCCTTGCTTCAACTTAGCATGTGTGCCGGCTGCCACCTCCGTTGGTGGTAACGATACAGCGCTATAGACCCGTCCGCCATCTAGGCCATCTGCATGTTCGTCTCGCGTTTGATGAGGGCCGCTCAAAGCGTCATGTGGGGCTCCGGACGGGCCACGGCGCTATTCCTTGTGGCCGAGGGCTCTGTGGGCTCTGCACAGCCCTACTCACCATGGCACCGAGCGAGGGGATTCTTCCCGCAGCGCAAAAAGATTCAGATGAGCATTTCTCGATGGAATGTAGGAGTGGGGGTTGGCCAAAGGCTTACCTTGAGCCCAATCGTACCGGTCGCTCTATTGAGGGACGACAAGATTCCGACGCAAAAGTCGGATCGAACACGGACATACGAATATGACCGTCCGGACTCTTGTCCACTAAACGCGAAAGAAGAAGAAGAAAACATCCGCGTAAGCAACATGCCTCTCGGGCAAGCTCATAGAGCTATGTCCGCAGTGCCTCATCCCGTTGCTGATCAATGCCCGCGAGCCATGGCAGTCAGAGATGGCATCGCGAGACGGAAGAGTGGATAGCTGGAAGGGTCGATCACACTCGCCAATCGCCCAGTTTGTCCGAAGCTAATGTTTTCTTGTTTCGAATCCAGACTCGCGCCTCTGACATTCATGACATCACATCGGACTTGGTGGCTTCTGCTTACAAAAGAGTCCAAGCACGCAAGCCGGCCATTCGTGATTCGCTCTAGCGCCACCACAGACGCGTCTCAACGGTCATTAGTAGCGTATAAGACGCGCTTCTATGGCCCTGCATCGTGTCCAGGAGCCAAGTCTTTGTCAGACCAACCCCACCTCTGCGGCCGGCAATATCCGGGCGATTTGACTGTGATTGAAACAAGCTAAACGCACATCGACTCTAGTCTGTACCCGAAATGCCCGGCAAGACACTGGGATGAACGAGAGCGAGCCCTCCGCCTGATCAGTGAGCCCTTTCGCTGCCACCACATGCGACGAATAAGCCTGGTTTCAAGAATAAAACGCGACACTCGGATCCACGTTGATCCCGCAAGATCCCCGTGTTTAATTGCACTAGGGACATGTCCGACACGTTTTCACCGTCCGCACCTGAACGTGGATGATTCCTCAGGGCAGCTATGGGAATGCCAGCATTGGCCACGATATTGCCACCTCCTAAACACAAGAGAGCCCCGTGACCGAAGCGGTTGATAATGGCATGATACCCAGAAAGATCCCCTCTTATACTAGCACAAGGGCCTAACCGGGTATCGCCTACATTCTTGTTCGCCACGAGGCTTGTTCTCTTTTTGAAGATGAAGCTTCCGTCGCTTAGTCATCTGCTCCTCACAAGCAGTCTCGCTACTGCATCGCAGGCCTTTTCACCTCTTTCATTATTCCACCGGGAGGGGACTGATGATCAAACACTGGCCTATTTCGCCGAGGTTGGCCAATGTTATCTCTACCTGGAGACTGTAGATCAGTCTGTCCGTGAAAAGAAACAATTACAGCCATGCCAAACATACTGCAAAGACCAAGGGAAATCCAACTATCAGGTAAGAGATTTGCAAGTTTTGACATTTTGTGAAGATGCTGACCCGGTCCTCAGTGCAATGGCTATAGTGGCATCAGCACCGTTGATGATGTGCAAGATAGCAACATGATACAGTATGATGACGATGGAAACGTTTGGATACCTAGCTCGTGCAACTGCGACGAAAGTGATGGCGGCTCCGGTGGTATTCCGACGCCGACAAGCGGAGGCAGCCAGACCAGCGCGTCCCCATCCTCGACAGACTTCTCCTGCGACGCCTGCGCCGACACGGACACGCAGGAAACAGCCCGTAAGAAGAGATGGGGCGTCATGTTTTCTCGCCAGGACAGCACAGTAGATGCTTGCGTCCTGCAGGTCGACCATGACTCGAGCGAACCGAGCGCAAGCAAACGAGGGTTGTTGAACCGCCTCGAAGAGCGCACATCAGCCAAGACGGCGGATGTCCGAATTCCTGGTTTTCCCACTGTTGAGCTACAAATGGGACAGTATCCCGAGTCGGGAGAAGCCAAGAAGACGAGTGGCGTTGAAAAAGTGTTTGTGTTAAGTCGAAGCAACTGCGGCCCTATGATCAAGCAGCTTCCCGTGGCAGATATACCCACAGACTTCAAAGCTGAAAGTAAGGGCCCTTGTTTTCCTCTCTCGCTATTATCAGATTTTTGGCGCGGATTCTGACAGACTTCAATTCTACAGTCGATCATGTTTACGAGGCTCAAACACTTGCCGACTTCTTCATGTGGCTAGCCAGCATGCCGGGCCAGACGCTAGGCAATACGGTCATGCCCACTGCCGACTGGGTTCAAAATGTGCTCCTGTACGGTGATGCATCAAACACGAGGCTCTTCGCAATGGGCCAGCGTGCGGGCGGGTACGACTTGGGGCTCAGTGGGAACACGCTGGCTTTGGACGTCATCTTGGCCATTGGTTTCGCCAGAGGCGATGGCAGAGGAACAACCGGCATTGGAATGACAAAGACGCGCACAATTAGAGGGCTCACGCTGCTTCAGAAAGCGCTCAATGGTAAGAAAGGGAAATGGTTTGGTGGTGCTGTGGGCAATCCCATCGACGCCACTTTCAGCCTTGTGCAAAATGACATTGAGCTCCGCATTGTAAGGACACAGGAATTCCAATGAAAAAAAAAAAACAGTCTCAAGCTAACATTTGAAAACAGGGCGCTGGTGTATTTTCTTTCCTAGCATTCACCCCAACAATTGCCACAAATTTCGTGCCAAACCCAGAGCCCATCTGGAACAAGTGGATGCGCGTGTCCAACTGGTTCGATCTTGTGTTTTACGAGTTTGACCGATCGTACCCATGGGGAGGCAAAAACGGCGTCAACACGTTCCAGCAAGGCGAGCCGACGCGCAACGACGCGCAGGAGCCCTCTCTCAGGGGCCTCTACGCCAAATTCATCGACGAGAAGCTCACGGGCATCGAGGCCAACGCCGCCACATGGTCGACCAACGCGAGGGCGTCTCTGGTGCAAAACTTTCAGTTCACGACGGCTCAGCAGGCCGCCACGCGAACTGCCAGCGAGATTTCCTGGTTTAATCGCGCCTTTGATGCAAACACGGGGTGGGCGACGGGCGACAGATTGAGGTTTCCCAGGCCGGTGGGTTTGAATGCGGGCGCATCCGTGTTTGGCGCCTATTGGAATCCAGACATGACGTTTGATGCACAGGTTGACACGGCGCGGGATCTTGGAGCTCCGCTGATGCCGTAGCGAAAATATCGCAATAATTGTTGGTGAAAGTGTATGCATGTGTGCATCTGTTCTAGAAACTGTCTAAAGTTCCATAATCATTGGCTCGTGGCCTCCCAGCTTGCAAATGTCCCATTTCCACTCCTCATTGAGTTCCCCGTCTTCCACATAATTCGCGTTCAAGGATTCAGCGGTGTCCTTCAGCTCGCATAGCGTGTCATCCAATTCATCGCGGGTAAAGGGGCGAATGTGAATCTCTTCCAGGGGGGGATCTGAGAGACCGAATGATGTTTCCTGCTGCGGCAACGGGTCGAACTGCACATCCAGAAAACTCCCTTTCTGGCCCCACTGCGTCTCAGGCCGGCAGATGATGACAATCCTGCGCCAGTAACGGTGGTCCCATGTGGGTGGCATGAGAAAGTCGCCATTCTTGGCTTCGGTGCGTGCCGTAATCTCGCCCTTTTGATGCCTGATGCAAGCGGCAGCGCGCTCGTTATCGGTTGCGTCTTCTGCGAGCAGCAGGCCGTGAATCTCTACCCGGTCAGGCGCGCCTCTACTCGCTATTCTCCGTCCATTGAACGTCATGGTGTGAATCTTCTCGGCCATGTTTCTAACATGCTCGGGCTCGTCGGCATCTGGCGTTGTGTCATATATCTGAATGGACCATTTGGGGCGATTGGAGCCTGTGACGGGAGTGTTGGTGGCGGGCGGGCGCTCTCTCTTCTCCCACGCTGTGAAGCATGGCGCGCCGTTGTGAGACGGAGCCTTTTCGACGATGGTTCTGAGGAAGACGGAGCGAGCCATAGGGACGTGTCGTTGCGACGATGGTGAATGATGATCTCATCAACAGCAATGGGCGGGGCAGTCTTATACTCGTCGAGGTAAATTACGGGATGATGCGCTAGCGAGCTGTGCAGCGTGCGCTCTGCTGCTGTCATTTAGGCTTGTTTCAGCACCTGACTCCACTAAGAGTCCAAGTCACAACACTAAGCAATTGGATTTTGCAATTCGGACCTGTCCATTTCCACCTCACAGTGTATAGCTAAGAGCCTACCGAATGATACCAGATAATTCCTCTACTTTATTTCTTCAACTGCTGTTCGATTTTTTTTTTCACTGATGAAACCTCTTTGTTGGGTTTTATGATTAAATATGCTCCTACAGGGTAGTTGAACTGAGGCATATAGAGCATAATTGACCAAGCAATACTAAGGGCCTCAATGACCTGAATTGATTCAATTTGTTTGATAAAGAGGAAAAAAGAGAGTATATAGCTAATTAAAGGTAAAAATGCCCTTAAATACATCATGTATTACCATTCCAGTCATGTCAAGGGCAGAGTGTTCACGTGACCATTCAGCAAGCTTGATCATAGTCGCCCTTCATCCCAGAGACTGACTAGAAACCATTTCACTACCCTCCTCGAATGCCAAAAAAAAGCTATATCTAGATAGAAATGCAAAACCATCTATCAACAGGCCACCATACTCTTTATCAGTCGCTCTTCCACATCAAACCCCTCACCTGTTGATTTCCCCCGCTTCACCAAACCAGGAGCCATGACCAAGTGGACACCTTGGTTCATTTCCGATACGTCGCCGCCAGGCTCAAATTCCATTTTCTCGGCCTCGAACACAGCAGAGAGGTCTGGGAAGGCCCAGTCCAATCTGGAAACCTGTTTGCACATCTCCTTGTCAAGGCGAAGAGCGGACTCCAGGATCCCTCTAAGTTGATCCCTGAAGCCTTCTTCCTGGGCGCCTGTCTTCGCAAATGGCTCAACTGTATCCTCAATTCTCTCAATCATCATGTTGACATTTTTGTTCAAGTATGTAGCCGATGTTTCAGGGTCCAGGTTCGCGAGCAGCATCTCCACAGTCGTGGCCCTCCAAATCTGAAACTTGCGACCTGCTTGCTGGTCCGGCTCCTCTCGAGCTTCTATGGGTCCGCAATTAGTTTACCGAAACAATTGCTTGATAGCAGGTGTCATGGTTATGCTCACCAGGGCTTGCACGGTGCTCCAGGATCCGCACATATTTGGACTGTTCCTCGCCCAGCCAATGAAACCCATTGAAGACCCAATTGCACAACACTCTCCACAAAAATGCTTGGATGACCTTTGGGCCAGTTTCTGAATTTCCAAGTTGTTCAACTGCGTTTGCGGTCGTCTCTCTCATTTCGTTGGCATAACCTCTCTGGAGAGCTGGCTGTGGCCTCGTCATAGGGTCACACCCATCAAAATACTGAATTGAAAAGTCCCGGATATCGTTGCGAAGGTACACGATAAGCTCCACGAGATAATCGTCTGTAACTTGATAGGGCCCTTGGCTAGAAGCCTTGAGATTGTTTAATTCGCTTGCTGTCTTCTTCCATCGCCCTTTTAAATCCTCAGCTTCCTGTCTCCATCGCGCTCCATCTTCTAGTGCCTGTTTCAGGTCACGCTGTGCGTTTTGAAGCTCATATCTGATCGACACAACAGCACCCTCTGTTTCCTCCTGTAGTTGTTCAATTTGGAGCTGTGATTCTTCCAGTTGCTTGTTCCGCATGTGCCCAGGGAATATTGGCCCATGTTCGTTCAGCCTTTCTGCAGAAGATGTACGCCTCCATGGCGCTTCTGGCTGAAAAGTGGACTTTTCTATCCCAATAGTTCTCTTGGTGAGAGATTTATCCTGTTCATTGCAACTTTTTGCTAGACTTAGGTCTATCACTCGGCCAGGAGACTGATGGCCATTCCATTGACAGCCCGAATACGCTGAGCTTTGCGGTTGCAGAGAGGCCATGTCTCCGGATGACTGTCGGGTTTGAGAGGAATAGAGGAACTTTTTGGTATTAATTGTGATTGAAAGGTGGGCTTAGTTCAGTTAACAGCCATAGGCATTCTGTATCTAGTGCAACATGTCAGCGCCGACACTGAGGAGAAAGGCCATGCTTACCCTTATGTACTACACTGGGGACCGATGCGCGCAGTAAACGTAACCTTTGCTGCTCAACCCTGATGTTCCCTCAGTGAGTTAAAAATAAAAAGTATAAAAAGGGCCAGGTGTTACTGGATATTGCTCATCACACCTCGGTGTGCGCACGTGCAAATGCATATCCATTGACCTTCATACAAAGGCATAAAATGACTCACTTTCAATGCCACGCAAGAGTGTCTTTTATGCATTTCGAAGGTCCTTTTGAAAGCCTAGAACATGAATTCGGCTGAATATCTCACATCATCAGGTCATCATAATTGGATAAATGTGCAGAATGCACAGCTCCTTTGTCTTCAAAGTGCATGTATCGCTTACAAGGCTGTACCTTACATAGTAGATACCGCCTTATATTTCAATGTCACTTTAAAGTCGAGATTACTTATATTGCGCAGCCTTATTTATTAAATGTTCAGCCTTCTTGTCACTCCACCTGTCTCACATTAGTTTCCACGTCAGCTGAGTGAGCCATGAGCGTGCGGTTGCACCGCATGACTTGACGAGAGTGTACTCCTTCAACTTGATAAGGATCCAGGCTACGATCTCACAGTAATTTCTTTAGAGGGGTTTTTGAAAGGAATGAATGTCGATTGGCAACCGTATTATTGCGGAGTTCTCAAGTAAACGTTGCCACAGAAAATCGTTACTCACAGTAGATTTAGCAAATCACCTGCCAAGTATTACACACTCTAGTTCAGTGAGATCTCGTGCAGCAGACGATTTGACGTTCATCCAACCACCACACACATCAAGAACTCAATGTACATAATTTCAGCCGCCTAACCTCCCATTCGCCGCCTAATTAGCCTAGCATTCGGCAACCTTTTTTTATTCAAGTCAGACGACCTACATTGAATCTGAATTTGCCTTATGCGGCTCTACCTACCCTCAAACCTATCATCGGTAAGACTTCAGGCTACGTGGAGTTTAGAGAATGAGAGGCAGCCTACTTTAGATCACTCGTCGAATAAGACGTAGCCTGATTTATTCAGAATATGTTTTGCGACCCAGATACCACTATCAGAGATTTACATTAGCTTCCCAGTACATATTTAAGTGTCAATGCATCACTGAACTTCCCCGAGATCAGGTCGAGCATTTAACACATGTTTTACACAATACTTCCTATCATTTCCAACACCCGCCGAAAAAGATTCAACCCCGGCTTCTGCTTCAAGTCTACATCATAAGACAATGATTAGAGACCAGTGATGATGTCCGAGGCCGACCATTCATATCTTGTCATAGGCATAGACTTTGGCACAACGTGGGTCGTCTATAGTAACACCATACATCTCTAACTAATCATCCGTGCAGATTTTCCGGTGTGACATGGGCTACGAATGCCGACATTGAGCACAAGCAAGAAAACGTCATCACTACCTGGCCTGATTGTGGCAAGGAAGAAGGTAAAGTCCCATCCGAGCTGTTCTATGAAGATGAAAAGCTTCAAGAATGGGGCTTTGGAATTCCTGCCGAGGTAGATCCAGTTCGCTGGTTCAAACTGTTACTGTTGAAGGAGGAGGACGTGGACCCTAAAATACGCAACCATGAGTATTTCCTACGCGCTCAGAGACAATTGGGCGAGAATGACGTAGAGGCCACCACATTCATCGCAGATTACCTACGACAGCTGTGGAAGCATATTCTCGACACCATAGTAAAGGCCCGAGGCAAATATGTGGTTGACGCCTTGCCTATTCACATTGTTCTAACTGTTCCGGCCATCTGGAAGGGTTATGCACGACAGGGCATGGAAAATGCAGCCAGGCTGGCTGGGATGCTTGAGTACCGGCCCGCTGGCCACACCACTCTGTCAATTGTACCTGAGCCTGAGGCAGCTGCTTTAGCCTCACTGAGTGAGCCAGGGCGAGTGGTGAAAAAGGGCGACGTCTACCTCATTTGTGATGCAGGAGGTGGTACAGTGGTGAGTCTTTGATGGTACTGCCGTGACAAATTTACTCTGGTACTGACCCACACCAGGACTTGATCACCTATCAAATCGAGTCCATTAACCCAATTCGCATGAAGGAAGCAGTTGAGGGGACTGGTAAGTGAATCTACCTCGAATCTGTACGCAACAACGACCATTAATGATTTTCCCTATACCAGGCGGTCTCTGTGGTGGCATTCTCATAGATCAGGAATTTGAATATATTTGCCAACGTCGTCTCGGTACCAAATGGGGTCGGCTCAGCAAAGCTGGAATCAAAGAGGTTTTGACTAGTGAATGGCAGCAATCCATCAAACCTCAATTCAAACCAGGCAATACGAAGAAAGAATACATTGTGCGTATTCCAGTTGAAGCATTTGGCAAAGATAGCCACGATGACTGCACCAGAGAGCCTCATATTAAACGCGGGAGAATCCATTTCAAATCGTCGGTACCTTCAAGTAAATTCATAATACCAGAGCATACCTCAGCTAATCAATTTGACATACAGTTCCCACATTCAAAAAGCCTTCGCGAAAGTATTTAGTCAAATTGAGCAACTTATTGACATTCAAATCAAGAAAGCTTGCTCCCAAAAGCTCTTAGTGACGGTAAGTTTGATTTAAATGATGTATCCCTAAACGGTGTCTTATTTTGTGCTGCAGGGCATCATACTCGTTGGAGGATTAGGCGGAAGCCCCTATCTTTATGACTATCTGAAGGATCGATACGCTAGCGCGGAGATTGAGATATTGCAAGCTGGCGGAATAAAACCGTAGGTGTCATATCTATTACTGATAGGTTTTTATCATGCTAACCCTCGTAGCCGCACCGCCATTTGCAGAGGTGCTGCACTCAAGGGCATTCTAGACAAGGCGAGCGAGGTATTTCTTGGTGAAGATGACGAGAACCAAACTTACGAGCTGCCAATTGCCATCATTTCGAAAGTTTCTCGGATCAGCCTCGGGATCAAATGCAGGCCGATGTTTGACCCCCTCACACACCTTCGAGAGGACAAGTGGTTCGATGTTTCCGACGAGACTTGGAGAGCGAGCCAGCAAGTGAAGTGGTATCTCAGACGAGTACGTCCTACAACTCCAAAGTCCGACCATACGCTTGCTGATGACACAATCTAGGGAGACAATGTCTCAACATCAAACCCGATTTCACATAGCTTTCGCAGAACCTATACCAGTGATCCGGGTATCAACTTCATCACCGTCGTGATTTACAGCTGCGAGGATGAGAATCCGCCCACTAGACTTGGCCCCGGCGTCAAAGAATTGTGCAAGATAAAGTGCCCTCTGGACATACCCTACTCAAAATTCGCGAATCATACCACACCGCAAGGTGAGATTGTGAAGAGGTTGTACTACGACATAAAAATGGTTCCCTCTGGTGCGAGCGTGGAGTTTTCGGTATATTATGAAGGAAGGGAACTAGGCAAACAAAACATAAATGTACAATTTGATTAAACAAGAACTCTCTAATAGACCATGGCATTAGAATGGAGACCTGATGCGTTTGACAGTATATGCAAGCAAGATAATAAAGGGCTTGCTACTGAAATACCACACTCATAATACTCCCAGTACAAGAACACTCGTGTCACCAATAGCTACCCTACACTCTCACTGATATTGGAAACGCTTGTTTTACATCCTATCATCAGAGGCAATACAGTAAAATATTAGCAAGGTTTTTGGGGCCTTTTTCAGACCTACATAGCTCACATCTATTGGTTTTCTCTTTGGCGACACAGGCCGTGTCGACTACCTATCAATGCCCAGCTTCACAACATTTGAATGACGTCAAAATAACTCAGGAATGGATGATCCGGTGTTGCTTAGTGGCACGTTGTTTCTAGGACCCCTGACTCACATTATCTAGCTGACTGGCAACAGATGTTTTCTTCTATCGATTTTTGGCTCACGCGGAATGTGACTGAATCATGACCATTCGTCACTTTTTTTCGATCTGCTTGCTGTCAAAGCTGGAGCTGGATCTAATACACACAAATGACCATTCGTCACGGTCTGCTACGCTGGCTTGCGTCTAGTTTTGTGGCGCTAGTTTATGCAAGCACTTTTGTGCTAGTGGATCGCATCCTTTCTAAAAAATCATGAAATGCGATGGTGTACGCGTGTCCATGTATCGCGGTCGAGGCAATGTAGCTTATTTGTCTGTCACGACACGCCCAAGATGGACGAATATTCCATAGCGCGTCACGCCAGAATGAAAAACGTAGATTATTATTTATAACATTGTTTCATATTGTTTCTGATTGGAGAAAGCAAAATTCTTGTTTTTATTTCCACCCTGTACGCTGATTCCAGGTTTCTTATCGCTCACTGTAAGCAGAACGCTCAGTTTGGGCCAGCCCCCAACCCCCACCCACCTGTTCCTCACAAACAAAGCCACGAGGGAGCTAGAAGATGAATTAGGTCAAGCGTGAAGCTCAGCTCACTTTTAGTGGCATCGGTTGATGCTATTCCAAGCGATCAGGAAAATGCTCTATGTTTGAATGGGCCTTGTCCAAATTCTCCTTCGTGTCGCTTCCTGGCTTCGCTTCCCAGGTTGGAGCAATGTCCAGCTCACTCGTATTCTTGGGCCGTGCACCACTGAGCTGTTCTCTTGGTTGATACATGACAAGTTGAGTTGCATGTAATGCTCGCCTCTCTGAGTAATGAGATGAATCTCAACCAACCATCTGTGGACGGGATAGCAAGCCACAGTGGATCTAGCCCCGCCCATGTGTTGTCCTAGAGCTGCCCAACGCTGCCATGTTTAACACTGGTTTTCCGGTGGCTGCTGTCGCTCGCTCGTTTGAATGCTATTACTCTAACCTGTTTTGTTTGCAGCCCGCTCGCTTCCAAGACTGAGTCTTTTATTTGGGAGGAGTTCGTTTGCTTTTTCACTCGTACTCTGGCAAGAACCCCAGGGTTCTCACCGAAAGCGGCTCATTGTCCATCACTTCACCAGAAAGAGTCCCAAGATGAGCGAAAACACACCAACTGAGAGCAGATGGAAACGTTGGGCTCGAAAATACTGCTGCTACCTTTGTGATAAATATGGACAGCGCGAGTACCAGCCGGTTAGTCAGATGTCACCAGCCAGCCATGGAACATGTTGACATGATGAGATTATCTAGGTGCCTCTCACGCTCACCTCAACGGTATCGGATGTCGCCAAAATGCCACTAATCGCAAATTCCGGCACAGGTGATGCTGATGTGTGTCCCACTTCCTCGGAGGTCACTGAGGAGCAGAATCCAACTTTTGGTGAGAATGATGCGAAACGAATGACACAGGTGATTGATGAATCATCTCTGACCAAAGCCCTAAGCAGTTCATGCAGGGCTAGTGTCGTATCAAGTGACTCCTCCATGGCTGGCGCAGTCACCCCAGACATCCCTGTGTCACTGTCTCCACAGTACACCAACAAAGATCTATGGGACAAGTCCGTAACCGGCGTTCAACAAGAGTTAGATGACTGCCAATTTCTGGAAACCATGCAAAGAATCGCAAAGGATTCAGTGGGGTCTGACCCCAATCAACAAAAGCCGGCTGAGGACGTAAAAAGGCAGATGAAGGAGGCAGTCGCTAGCATGAAAGCTAGCGACGACAAGAGCTTGTGTGACGTGAAATCCGGACAGAAAGACTACTCTGCGTGCCAACTTTTGGAACGGGCTGCGATGTTCCTCGACAGATCTGTGCCGTTGGTCAACAGGTTCATGACCGTCGGTGGTGTTGATGTCGGATTTGATCCGACCAATGCGCCTTTACCATGGGCCGTTGTGCAGTTCGTTTTCACGGTAAGTTATTCTTTCGCATACCTGATCCAGGGCCTTGGGAGCTAACCAGTTACAGGTTGTAACAACAGCTGGACACTTCAACAGCGAGATGGCTCTTGGTCTTACCACAGTTACTCTGCTCATCTCCCAATGCGACCTCTACCAGCTCTTATACAGAAATTCTGAATCATCTGGCCAATTGGAAATGAAATATCTCCACAGCCTTGAAGGGGCCATTGTGAATACCTACACACAGTCTCTGTTATTTCTCATATTTGCGAACAAAAAGGCTGAGAGTAGGGCCGCTTGGACGCCTGAGGAACTAGAAAAATACATCCAAGGCCTACTGGACACCGAAACATCGCTTGTTCAAGCTGCAGATAATTGCGAAAAATATTTAGCGAAGGAGAATCGGGGCAGATTTCAAGACCTTCGTCAGCTTTCGGGGGAGATGCATGGAATCATTCATGGTCAAGAGGAGGAGAGGACCCCGGCACAGCCTTCGTAGCATGAAATGAAGGCTAGCATTGTTGGGATCTGTTATTGTAGGAAATAACTTCACTGTAATTGACAGTATGCTGTCCGAATCTGTTGCTATTGTGTTCTTGTCCTGTCGTTGCGATTTTGCGGGCTAAAAAGATGTTTCAGCGTGCTGCGCTATGTCGATCTGTATGCTAGTTTATTTACAGGATACGGTTAGCAAGAAGCTGTATTGGCCGTTTGCCAACGTGTGGTCATGGATTGAGATGACTGTTCAACAGTCTCTTCTTGAACAGAAGAAGGAGCTTGTCAAGAGCTGAGATTGTGAAGCAAATATAAGGCACACCTTTCGGCTTTCTCGGTTAACCGTAGTGGGTTTTAACTTCGTTCTGCATAGCGAACCTGTCATTGAAAGATGCAGTAACGTAGTAGCTCTGGGAGTTTGCACATGTCTGGCGCACAGCTACAATTGGACCAATAAGCCATCTAAAGTTGAGGAAATTTCTTTATTGGCAAGTTTGACGTTCCTTGTGCCTTGTTTATATTTGTAGCAGTCGGGGGATGCCCACCAATGCCCTGGCCATAGAGCGCGGGAAGCTATGCCTCAAAGACAATTATGGTCTAGCCGCCCCTTCCACGTCCTCGTTAACATTCTCCCATAGGCCTGAACGGAATCCCCACTATGTGTGGTGTTTGTCTTGTCGATATATGTGGCTAGCCAGAGAATGTGGCCGCATCCAGCTATTCGTCGTTCATCAGATTATGTGCGCAGCCACTTCACTGAGACGAATGAGAGAAGCAATACGAAACTATAATGCAGCTCCATGTGCATTCGAACAAAAAAGATACAAAGCATTTATAGTAAACACGCTATAAAACGTCGCTTGACAACGTTATTGCTCAGTTTGGACCGTGATGGGCAGCAATGCGCCTTGCTTAGTATTTTAGTGGAGACTTGCCGGACTAAATGGACAACACATCATGCAGCTGCTGGCCTCACATAGCTTTTCCAGTTTGAAAAATAGCGAATTATAAAGCTAGTCGTGACGGAAACTCTGTGGTATTCTGCGTTTCCAGCCTTGCTCAGCCCGAGCTTGGCCCAATCGTGAGCGCTGTGGGGCAGCATATCAGATTCGTGGATTGCCTGACGAGCATTTCGACTTTGAGACAGTTCTGCCCAAAGTCAAAGGCCTCACATACAAATAGCCCGTCGAGCTGCCTTCTCCTCAGCGGACTACTTTGCGATTTTCAGCTCTCCGTGCCTTCCAAGCCCCCTCATATACCAAATATATCTTTCACACTCATAATCGTCATCATGCCTTCGACTCTCGCCACTCTCTTCACAGCCCTGCTTGCCGCTATCAGCGTCACGGCAGGATGCGAGCCGTCAGACACTAAAAAGCTTCACTGCTACAACGGGGAGGGAGAGAAGCGCCAGAAGCTTAAAACCGGCGATATTCTCAACATCACTTATCATCTGAATGAGTACGCCGATGAGGTCAAAGGTGGTCGCTTTTGGACCATGACTGCCAAAGACGCTCCCAACTGCACTGAGCGGGAAATATTTAGGCGTGGAACTGTCCTCGTGCTAGCCAAGCACATCAACCCCGAGCTGGACTCCAAGGTCTTGTACACGGACATTTCCAACACTATTGATGGCGGTTCCGATGATTCCACGAACATCTACGAGGAGTGCGACGGCGTAGCCACGCACCACGGGGGCTCTTATGGGGTTCAGTTTGACGCCTCCAACCCTGCCTATCACACTGAGGAGTACACCAAAGGTGCGTTCACGCCTGAGGGTATTGTAATCAAACTTGTTCACAACCCCGACGACGAGGTGGACCTCGACGAAGTGGATCTCGATGACGAAATGGACCTCGATGACGAAGTGGACCTCGACCACAAGGAGTTGTGATTGCGCGAACGAGTTCGTACGACTAGGGCCTATTTTCGCGTACTGATGGAAGATTAAATGCCAGTTGGGCCTTGACTCATTTTTCTCTTTTCATTTAAAACAAAGTATGGGTTACATTTGGTTGGAATCCCTCGTGGGTATGTATATATGAGGGGCGAATCAAAATAAAATGCCTTGAGAGGCTGTTTGTATAGACGATGCAATGGCCTGGTTGTACCAAGGTGTGAGTGTAGGAGGCAAGTGCCACTGTATTTATGGCTTTGAACCTGCTGTTATCCTTTTAAGCTTAATCGCAGCGTTAACGTCTGTTAGCACACTGATAGAATCTTTGATTAGACAAGACAAGGGATCAGACCAAATGCGGGGCAAGATTGTGACAGTTCTGCCAACTAAGCAACGATTATTGATCAAGAAATACCCTTCGTGCGAAGATTTCTAAATGGTGATGGCTCATAAACAAGAGAATGGATTTTTTATTGAATTTTGAATTAATTTCTCTTTTTCTTAGTTCAATTGTAGTCCAATGTTTCAATATGGTAGGAGTAGCTGTTAGCAGTGCTCTGGTCCTAGGAGCTTGTAGAAGTCGGATTCTTCTTCTTACAGTAAGCCGCAGAATTATTAGGCGACACAGCATAAAGATAACCGGAAAAGGCTGATTGGACTTGTCATAAATTACGGCGTTGCACACATTCACCGTCTCTCTGCTCTATAAAATATTTAGTAATCGGAAAGACATATCTAGCCAAAACATAAATGGATTTTAGGCCGAACTGAAGCATATGATGAGTAGGTTCACGAAAGGACCTATGCCACCACCACACGCGATCCGCAGTCGCCGTCCTAAGCTAACGTTCTAGACCCTGCTCATTGCCTGGTTGTGCAAAGCCACATTTTTGTAACGAGCTGAGACTAAACCAGAATAGGGGCCTCACATGATGATATGGAAATTACCTGATTGCCTATCTATAGATTATTATTGGTTAGCGATTGCCAATTCAATGGGGTTGGCGTTGGGCTGAAATTTGTTGGGGACGGCACAAGGGACCGACGCGAATTTACTCCAAGCATTGCAACTCGTTGCATTTTTGCGGGTAGAGGCTTGGCGAGCTCTTGGCGATCTCGAATACTCGGGCATGGCTTTTGCAAACATGCAAACGATAGCAAAGAGCTTGATTTTCTCGCTACTTTCAGGTATGGAAATAAAAGAAGCAAAAAAAGCAAAGTTTATGCACTCCGAAAGATCCCATTCAGCTTTTACACCGTTTTGAGTTAGCGCGCGGCAACACGGCATCCTCCAAGGCATTCAGCTATGAGGGGCTGGCAGATGAGCCTCGCATGGGCTTTGGCTCGTCGCGAATATATTCCGCCACCGCACATTTGATGGAAGAAGGGCCAGGCTTAACAACAACGATTGACAAGATATGCGCAAACTCAAGGCAGCCCTCAAGGGCGCGAGTGGTCAGCGAGGAAAGAGTTCCGCCACGGCAAAGCCAGAGCCGCAGCCATATCTTCCCAGCAAGAACAGCCAGCCCGGGCTGATGCTCCAAGATGAGGCAGAGGAACCCTTTGATGGTGGCTATGCGCCGCAACCCAGCAATGCATTTCCAGACGGTGTGCGAGTTTGGCGAAAGAGCCCCGGCGCCACCGTCGACATATGCTTTGTGCATGGCCTGTCGGGCAATCGCGATTCGACGTGGACGGCGCCCGGCCAGAGCGCGCCATGGCCCCAGCTAATGATTCCCCGGCTGCTTCCAAACGTGCGCATCCTGACGTACGGCTACGATGCGTACGTGCTCAAAAAGTCGGTGGCGTCGTCGAACAGGCTGCAGCATCACGCTTTGAACCTCCTCAAGGACGTAGTCGACGACAGAACATTTGATCAGGCTTCAGAGCGGCCCATCATCTTCGTTGCCCACAGCCTCGGCGGTCTTGTCGTCAAGGAGGCGCTTTCGCTGTCGAGGAATCATCCCGAGCACCACTTGCGCGATGTCTTTGACCACACAAAGGGAGTCATCTTTATGAGCACACCCCACAAGGGATCTTGGCTTGCCGACTGGGCAAGGCTTCCAGCCTCCGTTCTTGGCATTGTCAAGTCTACCAATACCTCGCTGCTAAAGGTGCTCCAGACCGATGATGAGATGCTCGAAGCTATTCAGAATAGGTTTTTGGAGCTGGTTAGATCCCTAGAGGCTAGCAATAGGCCCCTCAAAGTAACGTGTTTCGTGGAAGAGCTCCCGATGCCCGGAGTTGGTTTGCGCGTCGTGGACATGAACTCGGGTTCGCTTCCGGGTTGGCCAGCACCGACCATTCATGCAGACCACAAGGGCATGGTCAAGTTTTCATCAGAAGAAGACAATGGATTTAAGAGGGTAATGGCGGAGTTGATGAGATGGGAAAAGGAAACGAGGTCGCCAGCTGTTGTCTCGCAAGATGCTGCCCCGTCCTTTGTAGCTTCTCAAAACCCTGTGACAAGTCCCTTGCATCAGCCAACATCACCGCATATGGCTAACGGGTTTGCGGCATCCAGTACTGGGACAGTGCCGTCAGGGTTTCCTTTGGATCAAGCATCTTCTACTTCGCAGATGACGAATTACCATACTCACCCGACGCATGAGCTACCTATCTCAACTTCCCATACCTCTGTCAACGCCACGCTACCGCAGTTAGGCAGTTCCTTAGCAGCATCTCAGCCGACAAGTCCATTCTATGATTCCAGTTCTGCTCGAAGCGCCACAGCATCACCGAATACTCCACTTTCTGCGCCCCAGTCCATCATCACAACTCCAGACCCAGTGCCTATATTTGCCACCCCTCAACCCTTAGCCGGCTTTCACTCCACGCAGCCCAGTCAGCACATCACTGGGGATAACAGTTCCATCTACAATACCAATTACGCGGGGCCTGTAACAAGCTACTCTGGTCCCGTTACAAATTATTCTGGTCCTGTAACCAACAATACCGGTCCCGTAACTAACAATACTGGTCCCATAACTAATAATGCCGGCCCTGTCACCAATAATTCGTACAGCGTCAGCGGCCAAGGCAGTGTGAATTATTTCTACGGCGACCAGGGTTTGAATAAGACGCTAGCAAACCTCCAATTGTCACTCTCTGCACTGGCAGAAGCGTCGGTTCCCGGCGCTGATGAAAAACCAACTGCTGAAGAAGCTGCGATGATGCAGAATCTCACTTCAATAGCATGCAAGTTCTGCGAAAACTGCAAATCGGGTATGTTTTCGTCATTCTTTCTGACATCTGTGGACCTCGAAGTGCGTGGTGAATATCTCTAATGACTTTCCAGGGATTACATACTACTCTAATGCATTTTACTGCATGTCTTGCAAACTCTGGCTGTGCCACGGCTGCAACCAGACGCATACACGCACACACCGACGTGTCCGGTATTCCATGCACCAATGGATGGACTCGTCAAGAAGCATTAACAAAGAGGCTGACTGCAACAGCTGTGGCACCGTGGCTAAGGCAAAGATGGCATGCACAACCAAAGACTGCAACTTTAGTTTGTGTATATCATGTGCCGTCCATGTTCCTGGGAAGGGTGAGCAACATACAACAATACATATGAAACTCAACTCGACGCACACATCGTTTGATCTTGTTTTCCCTTCAAACTGGTTCACCAAGAGAATGTGGAAAGAAACACCATGCAGTTGCCTAAGTCGAGTTAGTCATGGCATGTGGCATCCAAGGCTGCGCTCAATTCA
>NAJI01000175.1:381734-479421 GCA_002179835.1 Calonectria leucothoes | reverse complement strand
TTACTGTGTAGAGCTTATTGTGTTGGCTTGGGCCACCTTCTGGACCTCAAGGTTACTAATCATAAACACATCAAGAGTACAGTGTGCATATCAAACCTGAGGTTTCCAACTAGGGCAAGTATAAAACTGATTGCATTGCAAGTACTAATTGCATCACCACCTTTATGTTCCTAGTTCTTCCTAAGGAAACCTATTCCTATTAGGCACAGTGATTATTCTTCACGACGAGAAGTGCCAAATGCAGTGGTGTTTTCTAATGACGCAGTCGGCTGAACTGATTTATTTGTGACAAAGATGTAAACTGCAACTACAGTCGCGAGCATACGCTCGGCCTGATTTGCGCAGTCCACCGCTCTAATAGATAGCAATGATGTACCCTATGTGACCAAGTAGATTCAGCTTGAAATAGTATATACAAGTACTGAAAATCCGTGTCGGGCAGTATCAATCCTTCATGTCCATGTATCCAGTTACATTATGATGCATTGATCCATACAAATTAAAACAACTGAAAAAACAGAGGCAAACAAACACGCTTCACAATGAGTCCAGGTCTGACCAGCGACCTAGACATGCTTAATCAACAAACGCCTTGTTCCTCGGCGGGCATTGATCACAGATTGAGCAGTGCCCAAGCTCGAAGTGCAGTCATGCTTTCCAATTTCGATGGTGCGAATCGGCAGGTGTTCAACCTCGGGACTCGTTTACATCATGATGCCGACGACGCCGGCAATGGCGGCAGCGGCAACACCGACGGCGGGGCAAGGAGTAGGCATGGCACCGGCGTTCTGGGAAGAGGAAGAAGAGCTCGCGCTGGCGCTGGCGGCAGTTCCGGTAGCGGTGGCGGTAGCGGTGGCAAGGCCAGTACCGGTGGTGGTCTTGGTGGTGGTGGTGCTCTTGAGGCCATCGGTGATGTTGGTGGGCGAGGCAGAGACGCTGATGCCGCTGACGGCAGTGGTGGAGGCAGCGGCGTAGGTCACGCTGGCGAAGGAGCATGTGCTCATGATGGAGTTGATGACTAGGTTATCCTGTTAGCTCCGAGCCTGCCCATTTGATTGTAGGTTGACTCACTCTCAACACCGTCGTTCAGGCTGTCCTGCTCCTGGTCGTCATCCTGGATGGTGTGGTTCTGCTCGACGCAAGAGGCGCACAGGGCGGCAATCTTCTCGACATCGAAGCTGGTGTTGGGGCAGATGCAGGTGGCATCGACCTTGTCGACCTTGGCGTCGTCGTTGACGGCACCGACCTTGTTGGAGGCGCACTTCTCGCCGAGGGTGACAATGGGACCGCAGATGGTCTTGCAGGTCGAGGAGATGTCTTCGCTGTCGAGGATCAAGCCAGCTTGAGCCAGGACAAAAAAGGGGGCCAGGAAGGCAATGGCGGTGTTGGCGTGCATGGTGAATGAAGGATAGAAAAGGTCCTGTTCTGGTGTAGAATGGAAGTGTGTAAGAGAATGTTAGTTGACGAAAGGAAATGTAGTGCCGTGCGTGTATGGATACAGAGAGAAAGATCTTATCGAAGGGGCCGGGCCAGGCCAAGAACAACGATGGGCGATCTTCTTATAGGAAAGCTATAGCCATCATCCACAGTTGATTAATCAAACTGATGTCATGAGATGATTCCCGCGTACCCCAGGGCATAGGATCCTAGCCGTTGAAACACTTGCGTGCTGACCTTGCATATTCCCCACTGCCAAGGCGCAGTCTTGTGTGCTGTTCGGTGCTAGTGCCTTGCAGCATACTTCTCTACAGGGTTGATCTTAATCAAGGGGTGGGCCGCTTTACACGGAAACCGCGGGGTGTTCGCGATGGATATTTTCAAACACGCCGCCAGGAACAAGAGTTGTGTGTAAACCAGGTAGCATCTGCGCAATCACAACCCAGCTCTCGCCAATCTCTCAATTGGATCAGCGGCGCGCAGCCCGGAAGCTTCGGTTTGCTTGAATCCCCGGGGCCGAAGTCGAGTCCATGCCGAGCAATCCTGTGATGAATTTAGGGTTCAAACTTAGTCGCTGCTCATCTGCGCCCCTGGCCCAGCACCAATCCCCTGTCGAAACGTGCCCGATTCTGCCTTGCTCATATTGCCTGGATAATCCCGTAGCCAGCAAGCTCAAAAGCTGCCCAAATTCCATGAATCCTTCTTGTCTGCCTTACTTTTCCTCCCCTTTGCGTGACTCCACCCGTGCCTCTGATTCGCCCGCTCGCCTACTGACACGGACGGGGCTCAACATAGCCCGGCGGCAGAAGGATTCTGGAACAAATCAATCTGCATTCTCCATGGAAATGCCAATTGCGCCGGCCATATGGACTTGGAATCCAAGCAAGAACGAGAAACATGAAACTTTGAAACAAACATAAGAAAAGCAAGGCAAACCCCGCATCGTATGATTTAGAGTACGCTGCAGACATGGGCTTCCACTTAGCTCCCACTGAAGTCATTTCAGTCCATGTCAAAGTGATATAAGCTCCTGCCAAGAGCCCGAGGAACGCTCAGGGGAAATTCCTCCTGGCCGCAGCGTGCATGAATGGAAGAACCCTAATGCTTCTGGAATTCGGTTTCGGGGCTTCTGCAAGAACGCCGGGCCGGGCCGGAGTTTCCGGGCTGAGCAGATCACACGAGCGGCAGGTCCACTCGGGCAACACCATTCGCCCAGAGCGTCAATCGGGTGTAGGTGGGAAACAATTCATAAAAAGCCAAGGACCTTTGCAGATAACCCACGTGGCCGTGAGTTGGCCAAGCCCCAGGCTATGCATAGAAACGCCTTGTTTGATTCCGGCTGTGCCCTCGAATGGCGGGCGAGGTCACAGTGTCACGCCAGAACAGATGATTCAAGACTCTATTTGATGAAACAGTGCAGAATTCATGTCCATCTACCCAAGGCACATCAAAAAAATTGAAGAAAATATGCAATGCGACGAGAAATCACGTGAGATGGGACCATGGACATTATATTCACAATCCCAAACCCATCCAATGCTCCGGATCTATTTCGTCTTTCATTCTTCTGTTCTCTTATACCTTTGGATCCCCTTGCCCTGTCATGCCGTCATCTACTTCAGCTTCGCAGCCAAGTGTCTCATCTCCGCCTAGATTCCGCTTGTACTTTACTGTTGTGCTGCACTACGAGGTTGCGTTGTTTCTGCTTGACTTGTTTGTTTCCAATGACTTGTCCCTTTTTTAATTTTCTTAAGTTCTAAGCCGTCATCTCTCATGCTCATATATTAGGACTGTTCTTTGCGTTGCTTTCGCCCATTCGAAAGAGCGCCTGTCCAGTCAATCAAGCACATTATCAAGATTCTTGCCGATAAGGATAAGGATATTGCCATACAATGGGTAGAAATTGAAATGTTTTACGTAGTGTACTCAAAAGACCGTATAACAATCCTCCCGGCTACATGCCGAAACAGGTGGGGCCGAACATGCTGTGTCGGCTTGTTGACATTTTTATTTCAGGCGATCACATGAGCCTTCACGCAACAAATCGGATACATGATTGAGGGGTGTTTAAAAAAAGAATTCTTGGGGGTTTGGGCTAATTCTCGGTTCGCGTGAGTTGTCAACTGATACTCAGGGATAGTGCCTATCTTGTTTATGTAGAGGATAAAAATGAATGACTTTGAAGCATATGGCTACACAATTATCCTCTTGAAGAGGAGAGCAAGGATCATATGGGCAATAGATTGATAGTAGAGTTCTTGGTCTTTGAAGGTCATTAGATCCCGCTGTTCAAATCACCTCCATTGCAGAGGTTAGTAAATATGGACGCCAGAGCTAGCTCCCTGAAAGTAGTGCTTGTCCCACATGTTTCCTAACCAAGTAGAACTGGAACCCAGAACCGAATAGCAAAAACACAACCAAATCTGAGTGATGGATTAGCCCCGACTCGCTATTCAATATTTCGGGTATAGATGGTCTCAAAATTTGCCTTTCGGCAATGAATAGGCACTGTCAGATCATCATCACATTCTACTGTGCTCCAAGTAGAGCAATTGAGAGGCTGAAGAATGATATGGTTGGCGACTACACATTGGCAGCTATACAATACGGTGGCTTACATCGCTTCACAACTTCGATTTCTAGGATTCCTCACTTCTCGCCTCCGTCTACCTCCTATTCTCCCATATCGCAAATGGGCAAGGAACTCAACATTACTACGTATTCTAAGCATCTAACCTTGCTATTTTCCGGCCATTTCCGTCTTGCTTGACTCATTTATCACATCAATTCTAATCAGCGTAAAATGGAGATATCAAATTCCGCCGCTCCAAGTACATGTTTCAGGTATAGAAGTGTGCACACAACCCTAACACGCAGTATACTATTTCAGTGAATGACTGCAGCATTCAAAGATTCAGATTGTCAGACGTTGTCGCACAATTCTTGAGAATTGAAAAGGCATCAAGGGAGTTACTCTATAATCGCCAAGGTACAAGGATCCAATGGTGGAATGAATGAGGGTCTCTTTGGTATGATATTCGTCCTTTGGGATAGCAGTATGGCACCTGGCGAATTTCAAGTCAAGTGTATTGGCCAGCGAGCTCGGACCGGCACATCCACCAAGATCGGAACGCCAAAGTGGGATATCCCAACTTCGAGTAGCAAATGTCCAAAGGGCGTGATCGATGCAAATGTTTAGAAAACGATACGATGCATGGTGCGCCAACCCTCCTCAGCCCAGTCCCAAAACACGGGGGGAAATACATCTGCTCCATGTTGAAGGATCAGGGTGGCGAAATAGTTGACAAACTACATCTCAAGCGAGCCAATGATGGTGGTGGTGGTCTTGATCACGCTGAAACGAAATGTGTGGCAGCGAATAGTCACGGCATCAAATCGTCAGCCACATCAAAGCATCGCCATCGCCTTCGCTTATCGTCAAGTCAAAGAATTCGCGAAGTAAACCGGTGACGAAACGAGTTTCTACATGAAAAGCGCCGCAGAGCGGTTACAAAAGCTTCTATCATATCTTTCTCTTTTCTTTTTCTGCTCTATTGTGAAAATTGACATGGAGCGGCTCGAACAACTTCCAGACAAACGATGCCCGGAATTTCGGGCTCAGTGTCTGAGCCAAGACTTGAAGTATTTTTAGACGGTGGCGGTTTTTTGAGGATGAAACGACAGGGTCCATGGCATCTTGGTATCCGACGTCGGGTATCAATAATTCACTTTTGTTGGTCGAGTTACAAGAAAACCACCGAGTCTTAGTGGTGGTCTCACCCGGACCAAAATCTTATGTAATCCATGCACCACCAGCTAAGAAAATACAGCTCGTTTAGGACATCATTGATAGACTGGAAGTGTATGCCATAGTAGATTGTTTCCCAAATAACCATTGGAGTAAACCAAATCGCTACCCGGGTCAAACAACCTAAATACAACGTACCTTTGTTTCAATCCAAACTGAAGCTTGCGGGTAACCTACAACGCCACACCTTGACGTGCTACAAATAGCCGCTGACGTACACACGGATGCGAAAGGCATGAATACTTCCTTACACCCGACCAGCCGTACCATGAATCCAAACGAGTAAGGTCTCGCCAAGTTCCTTAGCAGCATCAATGCGCAAGACCGAGGCGTATTGTACAAGGGCGTGGCTGCAATGTGCAACCCAATGCGCATGCACTGGCAGGGCTCAAACGGAACGGGACTGTCATAGGAACTTGTGGAGCATCCAGGGTGACGCCAAAGTAGTCTTCACGGCGAACCGAAACGGAACCGGTACGTCAGCATTTCAGGATTCCTACCGTCACGAGCAGGGTTTTGAAAAAAAAATTTAGTGTCCTGTGGAGCGGTCCCCTCCGGTACTCCATGATCCATGACCCCCAGATGGGGAAGCGGTTTGTTGGAGAAGACGGACTATGGGGAAATGGTGGGGAAAAAGGGAACAAGGCTCCACTGCCTCGTTCCCGACAGATGCCCGGGCCTGGAGAGGCGTGTGTATCTTTTTTTTGTGAGTCGTGACCCTGCAAGCACCGTGGCTCCCGGCTGAATGGAGATTGTGAAGGATGTGGGGACGGCGAGTGGACGAGATGCAGCGCAGAGGACGGATCCGAAGGTGGGCTTTGTAAATGCAGAAATGCGGTCTTCCGGACGGACTATGCCCGTGGTGACTATCAACTATCATGGGTTGCAAAGTCGAATTCTGACCTGGACGGCGATGCCAGGGGGGAGGGAAGAAAGATAGCCGGCAAGTTGGTGTGGACACAGGCGCTGGGGGAGGGGGGAAAGGAAAAGCAGCATGAAACCTTGGCCAAGCTGCTGTGCATGACGGGTGCTTTCTTTCCCCAGAGTCCTGAATGTCCCGAGCAACAGCAACCATCGCCGAAAGACGGGGGAGTGGCGGTGCTGGTGTAAGTTGCGAAACCATCACGCACACCTTGTATCCACTTGCAACGGGTCAACGGTGAGCAAGCCGATCACAAGACAAAGAGCCCTGCGGCTCCGATAGCGGACGGGCGCGCTATTGCCTGCGCTGTGCTGTGCTTTGCACGCACGCCCCCCCTAATCCCCAAATTGAGAGCCAACGCGGCTACATTAGCCTCGCCACTACCGCCCATCAGCTGGCCAGTTGCGCCTTGTATATTAAAAAAACCTGATGTGGTGCTGACTCCACGATAAGGAATCGTGCCTTGCATGGGGGAGGGGGGTTGGGAGGGCGTGGCTTCGAGGGCGGGAAACCTGTGCAGTGTGTAGGAGGGGATGGAATTCCTGGAACAGGGAGGGTGTGGAACGGGAGCGAGCGCTTTGGGTTTAGAAGATAGCACGGCATCATCGAGATAATGTTCGCCCTCCCCCCACTGGGTTGCAGACGAGAGTTGTTAAAGGTTGCCAACCTGTCTGGAGCACGAGCACCCAAGCCTCAGACCCCGTCGGAAAACGAACGTATGCTGAACCAACTGCCCAACGCGCATCTCGGTTTTGCGAAACTCGCGAGTTCCCGTGAGTCATCAAAGAAAGCATGGCAAAGAGCCTTGATGAGGTTCATGTGACACAGAAGCCCACCGGCGGGAGCAAATAGTTCATTCCTGGGCGCTGCGGCTAAGAGCAATCGTTGTCGTCTCTGAGTGGCGCGCAACCACACGGTTGATAAAAACTCATAGGTCGCCAAGGGGGTCGCCCCGGCCTATGCCCAAAGG
Organism: Calonectria leucothoes; assembly: GCA_002179835.1. Classification (NCBI taxonomy): domain Eukaryota; kingdom Fungi; phylum Ascomycota; class Sordariomycetes; order Hypocreales; family Nectriaceae; genus Calonectria; species Calonectria leucothoes. The sequence goes on along the minus strand of NAJI01000175.1, from coordinate 472,284 downwards.
AGACAATCATTGAACTTTTTTTCTTCTTCTTCGTCTCCACGGCATAAGCGGGCTGGCTGGCTGGTGTTTGGCGATAACAAAACCAGTCACGACACCATCTTCGCCTTTTTCATGGATGGCCATTCTTGCCAGTGCCTTGCTGCTGCAACCTGCGGGCCGGGATGCAGGGAACGCCGGACTCTGCCCGCACACCGTGGTAGCCATTGACCCGAAGCGTTTAGCCTCGCGGATTCCGTCCCGGGGTGTCATCGTTTCCCGCTCCCCGGACGCTGAATCCCGTCAAAGAAGCAAATGTCGTGACCGAGTCTCCCCGTCAACTCAAGGGGCACGGCACCCTGGATCAACTATTAGAATGTGATGGATGAGTGAGATGTAGTCATCATTGGTGACAGGCAGTGCTGACTTTGATCATCAATTCCCTTGTTGAAGGTTTGAAATCAACCTTCAAAGTCCCGCTGTTTGAAAATCTCTGTTGACCGCTTGAAGAAGAAAAAAAAAGGTCACCTTTTGGACCATCAACATAGTTTGCCTTTTGGCTCCTTGCACACACTGAATTGAATCACCACACCATTTTCGCTGCAAGGTCGGACCCCACAAGGTCAGCCCACCTGACCGTGTCCTAGTTCGAACTAGTGTGGTCACATGATCTGCAGGAGCTATAAAATTGGAATCCCCCTCCGCCCTTTGGACTTTTCCTTCCTTTCTTCTTCATACTTACCTTGTGAGGTTCTCCCTCGATCAAGACTGAGGGAGTTCAGTGTGGAGGATCTGCATTGCACAGCGCGGTATCGCTCCATGCTCTATTGCCCTTCGGGGTCATAGGTCGCACAATTTTTGATTTACCACTCGTTTTCATTGTGAACGGTGCTCTATGCATCGGCATGAAGAAGACTTTTTCTGTAGCCATTTTAAGGAACCCGCTGTCATCAGTCGCGGGCGAACTTGCGTCCGCATGAATCGGGTCCTTTTACATAAAAACGCATGCTTGCGTGTCTCTATGTAGCTGATGCCTGTATTGCATAATGGAGATCCAAGAAGATGCTATGCAGACCAAGTCGCGTGTGATGGATGGCTCGCAAATAGACATCCCGAGCGCCGAGTCTTGTCCCCAGGTTCGGGAAATACTTGCCCCAGCTTGATTGGGAGCACCTTGATGCAAGCTACCCAGAGCAGGGCGTAGCTCAGTCAAACCCCGAGAGGGCGAGATTTCACCGAAACTGGCAACACACGCCATCGCATCGCATAACCCCAAGAGGAAATAGTTTTACATTCGGCTAGTTCATCAACTCCATCGGAAAATGATTCTGTTTTTTTTTTCTTCCCGTCAAACACACTGTGTTGAATCTTGCTCAGATTGGCAAGTGCCAAATATGGTAGGTCCAATCGGGAAGGCTCCACACTCGTTCATGCTTGAGCCCTCAGTGGCGCGCCAAGTGATGCATACCGAGCTCTTTACTAGTCACCTTACGTACAGTACAGTCCCCAGGTTCCAACAATAGCAGTGCTAGGCGGGTATCATCGAGAGCCAAGCCAAAATGTCTCAAATTCATGCACAGGAAAAAAAAATTGTTTTCAAAAAGAGCAGTGAGCATCTTATCAGGGTATGTATATTAGATAGATTGAGAGGATCGTCCAATACTTTTTTCTTTCGTAGAGACCCCGACCATAGGAAGGTGAAATTGAATCTTTCCCAAACGCCAAACCGGGGTCTTGCAAGTGACCTCCTCCGTTACCTCGTATAAATAAACACGCAATGATTGATTTACTCTTGAACTTCACGAACGACCTTGTCAACAGCCTTGGCAAAGTACTCGACATTGCCTTCGTTGAGACCAGCCATGCTGATGCGACCGTTCTTGGTCATGTAAACGTGGGCTTCTTCCCTAATCTTCATGACCTGAGCCTCTGTCAAGCCAGTGAAGCTGAACATGCCAATCTGGTCGGTGATGTGGTTCCAGGTGCCGGGAGTTCCGAGCTCCTCAAGCTTTGATCGCAGAGCAGCGCGCATGTCAATGATGCGGCCGGACATGGTGCGCAGGTTGTCCTCCCACTCAGCAAACAGTGTGGGATCATTGAGGACTGTGCTGACAATGCGGGCGCCGTACAGGGGAGGGTTGGAGATTTCTGAGCGCTGGAGGATGGCCAATTGAGAGCCAATCCGGGCGACGGTCTCAGTGGCGCCAGGGGCCGGGGAGGTAACGGCGTGGAAGCAGCCGGCACGTTCGCCGTAGAGGCCGAAGTTCTTTGCGAAGCTCTGGGCGACGACGAGCTCGAAACCCTGTTCCACGAAGTGGCTGACAGCCCAGGCATCACGGGCCAAGTTGCCAGAGGCGAATCCCTGGTAGGCGCAGTCAAAGAAGGGGAAGTGACTCTTCGCCTTCATAATGGTGGCAATCTCGGCCCACTGCTCCTGGGTCGGGTCAACTCCAGTGGGGTTGTGTGCACAAGCGTGTAACACAAAGATGGAGTGGTCTGGTGCGTCCAGAAGCGTCTGCTTCATGCCCTCGAAATCGAGGCCCTTGGTCTCCTTGTGGAAGTAAGGGTATGTGTCAACGGTCAGACCGACATTCTTGAAGATCTGGTGGTGGTTGCCCCAGGTAGGGTTCGACACGTAAACTGTGCGGTTGCCCCGGTAAAACTTGGCCAAGAACAGAGCGCCCAGGTGAACAGCACCAGTGCCCGAGATTGATTGCATAGAGGTCGAGCGCTTCTCTTTTAGGGCGGGGGAGTCGGCACCGAGGATGAGCTCGGCGGCCTTCGATGTGAAGCTGTCGATGCCCGCAATGGGGCCATACTCGTGGTTGAGCTCAGGGTTATTGCGAAGAATCTCATCGGCCTGGGTGACGCATGCGGGGTTAGCTACCAGCGCAAACAGAAACGTTTTTTTTTTCTTTAACACCGTGGCGGGGCAATGGGGTCGCTGGGGAGCAAGGGGGGGAGCGAGACGGGGGGGAAATGGGTCATTGCTGTGTAAATGGCCACATGACAGGAAAAGGCGCTTTCCGAAGCTCTCAGGCAGCTTCACAACAGCTCATATGAGCAATATGGATGAGCCGAGAATCCGAGCAGCAATGTCTGAGGCCGCCCAAGGGCGAATTGGGAACAATGCGACTTGGGAGATGGGGATAGGTGATTTGCGACAAGCGGCATGCGCCAGACGGTGAACGGTGAAGGATTGGGGGAGCCAAGGGCATCACATACCTTGTGTACGACGGGAAGCACCCAGGGCTTTGCGTTTTCATCTCTATAGGCGCCGATTCCCTGAAGAACAATGCGGTTAGCGAAAACAAGAAGAGGATTGAAGTTCAAGAGAAGGGAGAGCTCACAAGATCGACTTTGTAAGGGTTCTCGTCGGCCCCGTAGGCCCTGGCCAGACCGAAGAGAGGATCTTCGGGGGCCTGGGGCACAAGGTCGGCAGGGAAGCTTGAGATCATAGGAGGAGTAGACATGATGGGCTTGAGATGATGGACGACTTGGTTGAGTCGAGAAGAAGGGGAAGAGGACGAGGTCGACGGCATTTTATTATCAGTCGATGTTGAGCTGGGGAAGGTGACCTTAACACTGGCACTTGCGCTCGAGCTGGAAGACGGTGTCATAGTGGGCTGCGGCCCTGTGGTCTTGGGGCCGTCGGGGGGCGATTTAGGGGGGGTGGGCAGCCTGCCTGGGGACCGCCGTGTCCGGTGGCCTGTGTGGGGAGGAGAGAGGGCAGAGGGACCCGGGGGAGGGGCGTGTATCTTAGGTTTCGGGGTGAGTTCCAGGACGGAACAGTGACACGACACGAACGATGTACCCAGGTACCGTTGGAGAGGGGGTGGACGAGTTGTCGGTGCGCGGTGCAGCGTGAGCAGATACCCAGAACGGTACCTCCAAGGTGTACTCTCGAGGTGAAGGTACCTTCGAGGTGTGACCGAGACGCGGTGGCAGGTGAGCAAGCAGGGCGCTGTAAATGGCTGCAAGTGCAGCACTGTAAAAGCCGCTCAGCGAATGCCCTTGCAACACCAAGCACCAAATATACTGAGACCGGAGGTGGTCGTTGCGTAACCCAGATTCTGGCCTGATGCAATTGGCCAGGGATTGGGACCAGGTTGTCAAGGTCGTACGCACGCGGGCAAATTGGGCGCCGCTGTCCCGGACCAGTGGAGCGCTCGGGGCAAGGGGCTAGTGGCCCCGATTTCAGCAGCTTTTTCAGAGGGCCGCAGGGCCGCTGTAACTGGACGGTCCAGCGCAGGTTCTGTAAGTTGGATGGAGCGTTGGGCGGGTCTCGGTTGTTGTTACTGTGACCTTTGCTGTGGTCTTGCTGTAGCTAGAGGATGGGCGGGCGAAAGGTACTGCACCAAGGTGGGCGCAAGGTGGGCTCACCTCACCGGGCAACTGTGCTTTGTCCGCACGATGTTGCTATATTATCTGGGCCCAGGTGTGACTGACGGGCGCGATTAACGAACGACTGACAGTCTGGTGTATACTCGGTAAGGGAGGATGGAGCGCAGGCCAGGGTCCGCCCAAGGGATCAGGGGGAACCGGGGAAAAAAGAAACCAAGCAGGTAGGGGATGGGGACCAAAAAAAGAAAACCAAGGTGTGCGTTTCCAAGATTGCCAGATCAGCAAAGGGGGGAGGGGAACCCAAACGAGAGATGGCAAGGGCTGTTTCTGATTTCTTTTTGCTGCCGATATTGTTCGAAATGCCCGAGCAAAACTGAGCGGTGGCTGTCCGGCCGGCCGGTGTATGCGTGCCCGGCAGCAAGGACGCAGGAAAAAGACGGTGGGGGAGAGGGATGGGAATGCAAAACTACCCTAATTGCGCAAGTCGGGAACAGGGCGTTTCTTGGCCTCGATGAAGACCAGACAGGACGGGGAGTGACGCGAGAGCTGGGGGGGTCTCGTAGGGTGCAGTATCATTCATGTACGGATACTTGGTGTGCAGTACTGTACAAGATGGGATCGAATCCACCAGGGGAGGGGATACGCCTGCAACGGACCAAGGGCAACTCTTGGGCTAAAAAATGATGGGCAGCTCTAGGTTGCTCTAGCCCGCTTCCGCTTTCTGCTTTTTTAATTCTGAGCCCTACAGCGCAGGGGTGCCAGTGGCATGGGAAAATGGTACCTCGAATGGTCTCAGTCGACTGTGGGTAAGCGTGGAGGCGCAGGCGCGCAGACGCAGCAGGAGATGCAGCAGAGGGCGTGCGGGAAGCGTGCGAAGTGTGTGCGAAGGCAGCTGGGCGGGTGTCCCTTTTTCCTGATGGTGGTCTTTTTTTCCCTCTTTGGAACAGGAATTTCTGGTTTTGCGGTTTCTCACGACTTGTCACCCCCGCAGGATGCGATGCAAGCCCAGCTTTTTATGTCTCGCTCGGCCATCTCGGCAGTCCTCGACAGAATAGCCGTGAATCCAAAGCCTGTGATGGGGAACTAGAGATGCCATGGCAAAAGTATGGCGTCAGACCGAGGCTCACACAGCGCAGCCCACTCTGGAACCTAGGTACGGGATACAGCTGTTGCTCGCCTAGAGCTATCGGCATTGTCACGCGGTCCATGAATGGATCTGACCAAGCCAAGTGATTTCATTTGATTCAAACCAGTCACAGCCCGTATCAAACTGGGCAGGCAAACCATTATGAGGCGGTTTTTTTTTTTTTTTTTGGAACCAGACCTCAGTTTTCGGCCGTGTTCCCTCCGTGGAGCTTCGTGGAATTATGCCCTCCGTCCTCAGGTGTTTTTTTTTCTTTCTCGCTCCTGGCTCCGCTACGGCCATCTCCTATCCCATCTGATCTCATCTGATCTTGGGAGGGCCAAATCAAGGGGGGAAGTACCTGGTTTTGCAGTGATCATCAGGCAATATTTTGTCTATTTTGACTCATGCATTCTTTTCACAGGCCAAACATCATGCATTGTTGCTCCTGACGCTCCGACCTCGCCTCTCAGCAGCCAGGTGCGCTGTAAGCCAGCTATACTGTCCGATGACCTACTTTTAGTGTGCAACCCAACCATGGTGTACCTGCTTTTAGGCGCTCCGCCTCCTCTTCCCCAGCCATCCCCCGTCTGTCTCCATCAAAGCCATGATCCATCCTTACCCACATCCATCCAGGTGAAAAAAATGCATGCTTCCAGGTCCCTTCCACATCGCTTCTTCCCAGCCCACACTCCCTCGCCCTCGCCCTCGTACACCCCTTCCTTCGCCCTTCATCCGCATCATCTGGGGCCTGTCACATCCCGCTTTATGCACCTCGCGGCTGCCGGCGTCCATCGAGCCCCGTCGCGGTCCCGTAACGCTCGTCACGAGAAGGGTTCAAAACAGAAGTTGGAATGCACAATTGAGTAATAGTCAAAGCCCGGCGTCATAAAAGCTGATGCCGTCAACCTGGCCCCTCCGACTTTGCCCGGGTCCAAACGCAGTATGGCGCTTCCCATTTGTCGTATGATGCACCATAGCAAGCCCTCGCGAGGCTCTCGTCATCTCCTTCCCAGCTGGACCCCTAGGCACTATTCTCAGCGCATTTCACAGATCGGACGGGGGCCACTGGGAAGACCTTGTGTGCTAGGTGCTGGTGTGCTTCCCGGCGGTCCGCAACCCACACCAACACCAACACCAGCCTGCGCTTTGTGTTACGGTCACACCCCTCATCCATCTCCAGCTCCCAGGCCACACAAAGTTTCCAAGCCCTGTTCTTCCAGGTCCCAGCAACCGGCGTCATGGGTGGGTTGAAGATGCGCATGTTATCGCGTGTCGTCGTTTCTCGACAAACACAGCGTTGTCGGCATTTCCCCCAGAATGCCATCTTGCTTGCGCATGCATGATTGCATCCTTCCTCCACCTGCTGCCCTGTCGATTCCGACCATCAGCGCCGGGGATCGGGACGCCCCCACATGTGAACGGCCGGCAAGCTTTAAGACGTCAAGCCCACAAACAAGTCGCGAGGTTCCGGTCCCTTCACATGCCGATTATCATGGTACAGTACATTCTTGGATGATGTGCACATATTGCTGTCACGCAACCCACCCTCACTCTACATTTGGCTTCCCGCCTAACCCCGTACATCATTTTAGCCCGGTTGCTCGTCAAATCTCATATTATCAGATCCCAGAGGACCAAGAACGCGCAGAGACCACTCGCTGCGAAGAAGGTGTACCGGGCCGTGCTGGGCCGTTGTGTTGCTTTCTTCAGCTCTTTATTACCACCCCCGACGTTGTCTGTAGTTGACAGGGAGTCGGTTACCAGTTGCTCGATGTGCGCAGACTGGGTCGCCAGGTTATTGACTAGCATCGATTGGAGCTCCGAGATGTCAAGTAGTGACTTCTGGGCAGTTCTGGAGTAATCCAAAATTAGTTTCACACCATTCATAAGCTAGGGCCGGCACGCATTGGGTCCTGTCATTGAAACCCTTCGCCAAGCGGCTGCGTACGTCTGAATTCGCGTCATCTCACGTACCTGACTTTGGCAATATTGCCCTCGTAAAGCTTCATCATGTCCTGGTTTCCCTCTTCAAACATCTGAATCTGGTCTTCTGTTAAGCTCTGATACGGTGCCTCAGTATCGTCGGATGTGGGCATCTGATTCGTTGGAGGAGGCGAGGTTAGCCGCGCACTGGAAGCAAATTCCGCAAGGTCCCCCAGGGCTGAAGCTTCCGACTTGGCGAGGCTGCTATGTGCTTTGTCCAACTCCCTAGCAAGCCGTGTCTCAATCATGTTTTGTTGTGTTCGGCAACACGCCTCTAGCCAATGCCGTAGGAACAGGAGAATTCCTTGCCGGTAGAGGCCCTTCACTTGCATCTTCCCTTCCGCCTCCACCTGCTCATCCGTCTTGCTGCTGGCGATTCCACCGGATGCCCATGATCCCAACACCCCAAACCCACTTCCGTATTTCTTTCGGATAATAGCCGATTCGGTCTCCTGGCGTAACTGCTCGGCATCTTCAAGGGCTCGGATGCTCGAGTTCAGTTCCCGGATCATCTGTTTCGCATTGGCATCAATCTCCTCTCGATCCCGCTCCGACAGTACACGTGGCTGGCCATGTTCCGACCGGCTATTCGATTTTCTCGTCTGTGCGGTTGATAGGTAGGCCTGTCGAACATCTTGGAGCTCTCTGTGTAGGGTTGTAATGTGAGAGTTCTGTGATGCTGTCAGCTCCAGGGTAACGGGGAGAGAGGGGAATAGGGAGGGGGTGGACGAACGATCCGGTGTGCCTCCTTGAGAAATGCATCGATAGCGTTGAGTGTGACCGGTTTCCTTGTGGTCGGCACCTGGCGTTGCCGGAGCAGATCATCGAAGCCGCCGGTGATATCCATGGTGTCCAATGGTATATGTACCGGGCCGGTTGTTGGAGGGTTGCACTGGGGAAAACGATCCCGGGGATGGTAGCTATGTTGCCGTCGGTTCTAAATCGCTTCGGGCACGTCACGGGTGTGTCTTCTTGTCTCCAGTTCAATCGGGATGTATTCAGGTCGGATATTGAGGCTCTGGCCACCTTGCTATGATGGAGCTCTTGATGATGCTCCTAGTCGGCGGCGGGGTCCACTTTTGTGTCGACTTAGTCAGCATTGCCCCAGGTCCCTCCTACTCACCCTGAACCCTCACCAATTTCCCAAACTGATGATACATTCTGCAAGTCCGGCTTTCTAGCTTAGAAAAACCACATTTATATATATTCCTTTCATTTTCCATAGTTGTGCTGCCATTCTAGCGTCCTTGTTTGTTCGGCACGGTGCAAATTTATCCTAATCCACCTTCTCATCAATCCACTTACACCCTGCTGGTTGACCGCCATGGGGAGTCCATTTTTTTCCCAGGAAAAAAAACGGAGGTTCAGATTGTGGACCTGATGACAAAATGGAGTTTTTACCGTGGCCAATCCCATTTGCATGATGATATTTCCTAGCCATGAAAATGGGCTATCTGCAATCTCTGGCTCCGTCTGCCGGAGGTCCCCCCATTTATCTATCGGTCGTATCCCGGAGACAAAGCGGAGGCATAACCGAGCCAACGTTGTGGTTTTGGGCCAGTCCGAGTCAAGATAATCCGGAAATAAGCATTTCATAAGCGGAAATATTGCTATCGGAGAAAGCAGATGGGCACCGATGTCGCCATTAATGTTGGAATTATAAGAACCTGCCTTTTTCGTGTCCCTCCTGTCCCTGATGGAGCTGAATAGTACTCTGCATCGCCCAATTTCTAGTCGCAAGAATGGTCGATTCGAGCGAACACGACAACTCTACGCCAACCGCCGCCTATGAGAGCCAGGAAACGACTGAACAGACCGAGACATGCAGACCGATCCCGCACAATCAAATGCAGGTTACGCAGGATCAGCCAAAATCCGGGCCCAACCAATCGGTTCTTGCCGATGCAGAGAACATGTCAAGAACTCCTAGTGGTCCGGCCTACAGCGTCTTTTCGAAATCAAAAAAGAGATGGGTGACTACCTTGGTCGTGATAGCGAGCTTTGTCTCGCCCATGACGGCGAACATCTACTTTCCGGCCTTGAACCCAATATCGGAAAGCCTTGGGGTTTCCATATCGCTGATCAACTTGACATTGACATCCTATATGATCCTTCAAGGACTATCGCCAACCATATTTGGTGACTTTGGTGACATGGCTGGACGGCGACCTGCCTACATCGTGGCGTTCCTCATTTATATTTGCGCCAACATCGGCTTGGCCCTCCAGCGAAACTTCGCTGCTCTCTTGGTTCTACGCTGCCTCCAAAGTGCTGGAAGCAGTGGGACGCTGGTCCTCGGGTTTGCTGTAGTTGCAGACATATCATCAACGGCTGAAAGGGGCAAATACATGGGCCTTGTAGGAGCCGGTATAAATGTCGGGCCTGCTCTGGGACCGCTGATTGGTGGTATTCTAAGCCAATTTCTTGGCTGGCCGGCCATCTTTTGGTTCTGTGCCATTTTTTCTTTCCTGTGGTTGATCCCGTGGGTTCTGACTGCACCAGAGACGTGTCGAAATGTTGTTGGTAACGGTTCCATCCCTCCACCTCGCTGGAACAGATCATTGCTAGACCTCCTTAGCCGCCGGCATGATGAGCCTGGAGAGACGAGCGTGCCTAAGCGAAAATTGCGTTTCCCAAACCCACTGAAAACGCTAAGCATCGTGTTTGAAAAGGAGATGGCAATAATCCTTTTCACAAACTCGGTCTTCTATCTTGCATTCATTCTTGTCGCGGCTACCTTGGGCACTTTATTCAAGGAGATTTACGGATACAACGACTTGGAAGTTGGCTTGTGCTATTTGCCCTATGGGCTCGGCTCCTTCATAGGAGTTTTTGCTCAGGGATACATCCTTGATTGGAACTATCGACGAACGGCGAAAAGACTGGGTGTCTCGATTGACCGGAAGCGGGGGGATGATTTATCCAACTTCCCCATCGAAACCGCACGAATTCAACCTTTATATCCAATGCTTCTTCTGGGTAGTGCAAGTCTCATTGGATATGCGTGGGCCCTTGAGGTAGAAACCTCAGTGGCAGTTCCCTTGGTTCTTATTTTCTTGATCGGAATATTCATTCCCACCACGTTCAGTGTCCTGAATACATTGATAGTTGACCTTCACCCGCAAGCACCAGCCACAGCCACAGGAGCAAACAATTTGGTAAGATGTCTTATGGGAGCAGCAGCCACTGCTGCGATTGAAAAGATGATTCAGACCATGGGTCGTGGTTGGTGTTTCACGTTCTGGGCTTTGATGAACCTGGCTATGCTTCCTTTGCTTCGCCTAATTGACACGCACGGGATAAAATGGAGGGGCGCGCGGCGGAAGAAGGAAGAACTTGACCAAATCTAGCGTGCTGATACATGATTGATGATAGACGTATCGACATGATTTACTACCCCGTGGACGGATGATTGTGCATGGGACTGATCCAGATAACGACGATAATTGAAAGACATTAGTTATTGTTGTTACCGAATTATAGTGCCGCAACAGCATGCTCCAAGGGCTCTCTCTGAGCCTCCCACATCAGCCAATCCGATCGTGTTGTCCTAGTAGATAGTGTCAGTAACGGAGTGTTCAATATCCACAGCTAGGATAACCACTTACGGCAATAAACCCATGGCGTTTACTTTCCAAACACCCACACCGAGAGCCAAAAGCTGCATAGCAACGTATACAAATTTGACCTGAAGCATCTGTGCCGAATTGCTTTCCGTCTGGAATCGCTCAAAGGCCTGGTTTGTGTTGATCAAGCCCATCAAGGGATTCTTGAAAGCCATGAAAACCATCATAATACTGAATATCTGCAGCGAGTTTCCGGACATGTACATCATAATAGCCGTCATGGGTAGGTTCTTGACGGGTGCCAGGGCCACCTCCCAGGCCTTCTTCAACTTCAGCGTGTCCATCTCTTCGGGGGTCGGGGGCTTGCGCGGCTGGATCTTGGTGTCCTTGTCCTTGCTCTGCTTCTGTACTGAGGGTTAGCATGCGAGTGATTTGCAAACTGGCCGAGGACAAATGCATGCCTTGGAGGGAGCTGCGCCGGAAGGGAAACCTGGAGGGTCTGCGATGCCGGGAACCTTGGTTTTGGCGGCAGGTGGCGATTCCAGCTGGGCAACCCAGAAGGGCGCGATGGACTTTGTGGAGGCCATTGATGCGGCTATGATGGAATGATCGCGAGGGCTCGTGAGTGGTAGGCAGATGGCTGCGAAATAGTGGATGGCTCGTCGACGTCAATTGAGTGTTCGTGGTGCTGCCGCAGGAAAGCCAGCTGGAGCATTGCTTAGCGGCCCACCCTGACCCGTGGCATGGCGCGCCCACTTGACCCGGACCAGGCGGTTTTTCCGCTTAATTGCAACTGAGCCGTCAACTGTCTTATCGATAGCGTCCAGAAGGGATCCCCCCCTGGTCGCAATTTGGCTTACCTGAGGAGAGCTCGCTCCCCTTTCCATAATCCGACGACGCCGAAAGCCTGACGTGCGGTGAACAAAACAGCGCTCCCGACGACGACGTACATATAACTGCGGCGATATCGACCTTGGACAAAGCGGAGCGATACTGCAGACTCGAACGCGACAGCCAACGCCCGATCCAACGATAAGACATCCCTCCCCGTTGCTCCAGTGGCTTGAATCGCGGGCACCCAGGAGACGCACATGTGACGTCCCCTCCCTCCACCCTCCACGAAACCTGGTGCACACATATCGTCCAATTGGGTGTGCGATCGCGAGAACAGGCCTAACGTCCCAATACCAAGGCGTGAGGGGTTGCTCGTTGCAAGGTGCCCATCCCGCTTTTGAACGTCGGCAGAGGCGCAAGGAGGACATTCCCGTTACTAGAACGGTTCGCAGGGGTGCACACACGACACCATGTCGAGCTCCGCTAGTGGAGGGGACTCCAAGTTGTTTGCTCGGGTAAGCATTTCAACTTTTGCTTTGTTCTATGTCATGTCTCAGCCTTTTGAGGCGTCAAGTCGGGCGACTTGATCTGATCACCATCCTGGCATCGCCTGCTTCGCTTCCCGTCCGCATCTGCCCACGCCCCTTGCTTCTTGTTGCGCAACCGCCTCATTCCCCCATCACCATCTTCCCTCTGACTTCATGTCTCGGTCGGCGGTTCTTCATGCAGAACTGCCGCGCCAGATATGTCCGCCATGTTCATCGCATACGTACCTCCCCCGATATCGAATCCATGGCTAAAAACTCCACAGGGCAAAGTAGCGGAGCTACGCCTCGAGCTAAACAGCGGAGGCAAGAAGGATAAGAATTATTCGGGAAAGAAGATTGCGCTGAAGAAGATTGTTGCCAACATGACCATGAGCAACAATGATATGGTTGCTTTATTTCCTGATATTATCGGGTGCATGCACATCCAGAGTTTGGAAATCAAGAAGATGTATGCTAAGATGCTGCTAGTTTGTTGAAAGCGACATGCGCTAACACATCTAGGTGCTTCTTGTTTCTGGTAAACTACGCTAGAATGAGACCTGAGATTGCTGTAAAGGCCATCCCAGTTTTGGAGCATGTACGTTGTTCACCGCTGTCAACGCGACTGATCTAACTAGTGATAGGATATGGAGGACAACAACCCACTTGTACGAGCGTTGGCCCTGCGAACGATGTCTTACATTCACGTTCGGGAGTTTGTGGAGGCCACAGTCCCCATCGTCAAGCACATGTTGAAGGACGGAGATCCTTATGTACGCAAGACGGCGGCCTTCTGCGTTGCCAAGCTCTATGACCACGATCGGCATATGGTGGAAAGTTCAGACTTGATTGACCGCCTAAACTCCTTGCTGAGGGATGACAATCCCACCGTTGTGGCCAGTGCGCTTGCCGGTCTCATGGATATTTGGGAGCGAAGTGATGCCATTAAGCTTACCATTGACTACAATAATGCTTCCAAGATGGTGGCCATTCTCCCCGATTGCTCTGAGTGAGTTTGTCCGATAATGTGCCATGAAAACTGTCCCTTGCTAACATGATATGCAACAAGATGGGGCCAGACATATATCCTGGAGGCTCTGATGTCTTACGTTCCTCAGGAATCAGGAGAGGCTGTTCTCCTGGCTGAGCGCATATCACCCCGATTGTCGCACTCCAATTCGTCGGTAGTGTTGACATGCATCCGAGTCATTCTTTATCTGATGAACTATATCGGCGACCAGAAGCAAATCTCAGCGCTTTGCAAGAAGCTATCGCCCCCGCTCGTGACCCTGCTTGCCAAGGGACCTGAAGTACAATATTTAGCCCTTCGCAATGCCCTGTTAATTCTCCAAAAACGACCAAATGTCTTGAAGAATGACATTCGTGTTTTCTTTTGCAAGTACAACGATCCCATCTACGTCAAGGTAACGAAGCTGGAGCTCATCTTTATGCTCGCCAATGAGGACAACATTGACGAGGTCCTGACTGAGCTTCGGGAGTATGCTACTGAGATCGACGTTCACTTTGTGCGAAAGGCAGTTCGCGCTATTGGAAAGCTTGCTATCAAGATCGAGCCTGCGGCCCGACGTTGCATCAACCTCCTTCTCGAGCTTGTGGCGACCAAGATTACATACATCGTGCAGGAAGCCACTGTTGTTATTCGAAACATCTTTCGAAAATACCCCAACCAATACGAGTCGATTATCAGCACCCTTTGCGAGCACCTTGACTCTTTGGATGAGCCAGAAGCCAAGGCTGCCATGGTCTGGGTTATTGGTCAATACGCCGACCGTATTGAAAACAGCGATGCGTTATTGGAAGACTTTTTGTACTCATTTGCTGAGGAGCCAGTTGAAGTACAGCTTGCCCTACTCACAGCAACTGTCAAGTTGTTTATTCAGCGACCAACCAAGGGGCAGGAGCTGGTGCCACGGGTTCTTAAGTGGGCCACGGAAGAGACCGACAACCCTGATCTACGAGATAGGGCGTACATGTACTGGAGACTGTTGTCTACGGATATGAACGCGGCGAGGCAAATCGTAATGGGCGAGAAACCGGCCATCACTGCCGAGTCAGAACGCTTGGACAATGCTACGCTAGAAGAGATGTGTCTAAATGTTGGCACTTTGGCCACTGTGTACCTGAAGCCGGTGCAGACGGTATTTAGGTCTGCTCGACCCCGAAAGCTGCAAGATTCGCCGGCCCTTCAGAAGCGGAGCGACGATGGTCCTGACAGCCAGAAGAGCATTAGCATGTTTGGCAACGCCTCACAGCCAACCGACATTGATTCGCGAAGCAGACAGGCCGGTGGCAATATTCAACAGGCAGTCAGCGATGCAGACGCCTACTTCTCGAGCATCGGTCCACAGCAAATGGCGGCAATGCACATTTATCAAGGGGATGATACATTCGACGGGGGCAACGGTGCCGGGACGGGCTACGTTGTGAGCGCCCACGCACCCCAGGCAGTGCTCCAGCCCGCCCAAGGCCAAGGAAGCAACGGAGATCTCCTGGTGCTCTAAGTAATTACGAATTCAGCGACGAAGATTTGCAAATACGATGTCAGGTGTAATGTGCATAAACGATGTAGTCCATGGACAGGTATGGGCCCACAATTGTTTCCAGAGCCTCAATTTGTACCTAAATGTGTGAAGATGAAGCTGTGGATCTAGTCTAGTTTGATACATGGTGTGTGCGGGGTGGCGAGAAGCCGGGGGATCTTGTTGTATTCTATGCATCTAGTAATCTATCATCCAGGGGGTTTCCGTCAATGGAGACTTGGCAAAATGTAAAAGTTATATCTGAGAGGCTGATCCATCTCATGTGTAAACCACACAGCTTTTTCGATACTTCTACCATGCCAAGCACGTGTTTCACATGTTACATGTCGAGACGATAGTTGAGTGACAAATTGTGGTATTAATTGCCGAACCTAATGAAACCTAATCCCCATGTGTTGTATGCGTACAAATGCGTGTAAATCTTACAAGCCTCTTCCTCCTTCACCCCCGTCTTCAAGTCCATTCCTTGGTTTCATCAACGTCGATGGTATTGTGGTCGACCGAGAAAGCTGCTGCATTATTTCTTCCATTTTCCAGCGTCCTCGACGCCCTTGGAGATGCTGTTGAGGCCGTTCTCGAGCCCCGAGCCGAGGTTGCTGACGCCGTCGCCAACGGGCCGTCCCACGTCGCCCGTGACGCTGTTGAGGGTGCCGCCCACGCCTCGGGTGGCCGCGCCCGTGACGCCGCCGACGGTGCGTCCGACTCCGCCAACCAAGTTGCCGAGCGTGCTCGTGAGGAACTGAGCGGCGTCAGTAGCGTGTTCAGTTGCGTTCTTGTCATTGCCCATGGTTGCTTTTGAGGAAGTGGGAGAGATGGAGAAAAAAAAGGTGTGTGTGTGTGTGTGTGGTGAAGGAAATTAGAGAGATGAATCGAGTGATTCAGATGTGGGTGCTTTTTGATGATTTCTTTTTGGGATGAATCATTGAAAATCATGGACGCCGTGTCGTCTTTTAAATTCGTCCTGACTTACACCCGGGACGGTGATCATCCAGGATGGCTCTGTAGATGACGTCAACGTACCCTGTGCACATTGTCATCTTCACCACCCCATTGGAACGCGCCATGCGCCATAACACCCCCATCTTGCCCGTTGAATGACGTCCTACTCCGAATAATCACGCACCTGCTCGCTCCAGAGAGTGGCATTTTTCTAGATATGGCGTCAGAGCCTGGCCCATAATCGATATTATATAGGGTAGCCCGTGGCATGAAACAGGCTTGGTAGATGTCACGCAGTTCCCCTCGACAAACTCAAGCTTTCCACTAGCTTCTGTGTGATGTAAGTGAATACTCTAGGTGGTGTGTTGGTTTCCCTTCGATGTGTATGCTGCATCTCTCTTGATAAAATCTCTAGACACATGAATTACTGCAGTTTTGAAGGGCTTGGTGGAGACTAACATTATGCAATGTCACAATTGAACAAGCGAAAAAGAAAAATGTCAATGCTCCGTCATGACTCCAAGTAAATTAAAATTGTCAACCGCTTTTTAACCAATATTGAATTCGTCCGCTCCAGCATTCATCAGCATCATGCTCTTCCTCTTGATGATATCGCGAGCCGATCTCTCATCGGTGGGCTTCTCCCTGTCGGCATCTCTGTTGCCCTTGCTGGCATCCCTATTACCCTTGCTAACATCCTTGTGGCTTCGCTTCTTCGTCTTTCTCTCAACACCAGCACCGATACCACCAGGTGCTTCTCTTAAAGCGTAGCTCTTTGCGGTGTGTCCCAAGTGGAGCTCCGAAATGTCAAAGTGAGCACGCTCTTCCTTGATGTGAGTGGCGTATGCTCGGATATGCGACTTGAAACCGTTTCTGGCAAGCTCCAACCGCTTAGGATCGTCAAGAAGGCGCTGCTCAAAGTGTAGCTGCAGTGTTTCGGCCTTGTCGTGATATGACTGCCCATCTTCAGGAACGGCAGTCGTCTTTACGGGGAATTCCAGCTTGGTCATCATGGCCTGTTTGAGGATTGTGTCGTAGGACTGATGTGTGGGCGGTCCGGATTCCTTGAGGAGTCCGATATATCCTTCTTCAGTACCTGGCAGGAGGAAAAGAAGGGCGTCACCGGGTCGTCCTGCTCGGGCAGTTCGACCAACACGATGAATGTGATCGGCAAAGCTAAATGCGGGATCATACTCAATGACCAAGTCGACTGATGGGATATCGAGACCTCGGGATGACACATCGGTGGTGATAAGAAGAGAGGGCGATTTGCAGGCTGAGAATGATTTTAGAGTAGCTGTGCGAATGGGCTGTGATAGCGAGCCGTGCATTCTGTGCAAAAACACTTCTGGGCTCGCGGGCGATGTGACATATGCCGCTTTCGAAACCGTTTTGGACACAGATTCCGCATCCTTGGATGATGCCACAGGTGCCTCATTCTGGTTCGGGTCTCTTAGAAGTTCGTAGTGAAAATCGACGGAGTCGGCGCAGGACATGAAAACGATGGCCTTCATGGTACGGCCACGACGAGAAAAGGTGGATTTGAGGAAGGAAACCAACGTGACCAATCGGAGCTTGGCTGGGGCAATCGTGTACGATTGATGAAGTTGTGCCGGGGCCTTCATGGCCGTGTCATCATCAACCTTGACGTCTTCCTTCTCAGCAGCCAAGAATGTCGCATCCGCCAAACTCATCTCTCCTAGTTTCTGTACATTCATCTTCATTGTCGCAGAGCAAAGAACCGTGACTCTTCGTTCGGGAAGAGATTTTAAAGGGGTTCCGTCCGGGAGCTTGTCAGACACGTCAACCTTGCGTAGTTCATCGATGGTCTTCTTTAAGTCATCTTCGAAGCCCAGATCCATCAGACGATCACCTTCATCCAGAATGAGCCACCTCACAGTGCCGAGATTGAGGGCTTTTGTGTTATCGATATGATCGGCCAGTCGTCCGGGTGTTGCGACGAGGAAATTGACGCCCTTTCGTATTCTCGCTTTCTCAGCCTTTTTTGATTCTCCTCCTGTAATTGCTGTGGACACTAGCCATGGGAAAGGTCTGATGAGCTGCTCAAGTACAGTGTGTGTTTGTTTCGCAAGTTCTCGGGTCGGCGCAACGATGATGGCGAATACTCCAGAGTCTCGATGTATCTGAGCTTTACCTCGCTCGCTCAAGAGCAGGACTCGGTGCAAGATGGGCAGCAGATACGAATAAGTCTTTCCGGAACCGGTTTCGGCCTGCACAAAGGCATCTGAACTATTCGAAAGCATGTGTGGGATAACTTTTTGTTGAATCGCGGTTGGTCGTTCCAGGTTCATCTTCTTCAGCTCCTCCACAAGGCGCGCAGAAATGGTTAGTGTACCGAAGCTGGCGACGTCAGAGAGAGGCGCATTGGTAGCCTCTGGAGCAGTCCATTCGGACTCCTCTTCATCGAACTCTGTCTTTTGGGAAGGGTTAAAAGAAAAGAGTCTGGAGATGACCTGTCGATCGCCCTTTCCACCTTGTTGATTTCGGCCTTGGTTTGTCGCGCCATCGCCACCGGGGCGTCTGTCTCGAGAAAAGGTCCTGTGTGACGAATCATGATCGAAGCGTCGGCTGAAACCATCGTTGTCCGTTCTCTGGCGCTTGAATGACCTCTGGTCGCCTCCGTCTTCCCTCGTCCGGGTGGGCGCAACTAGCTCACCAGAAGCTATCTTCGCAGACTTCTCAGCTTGCTTCCTGTCCCTCCAGCGACCGCCCTTGAACTTGACCTGGGGCTTGATAGGACCGGAGCCCAGCTCAAAATTCAGGAGCATGCCATCGTCGGCCATTGTGTCGAAATTCGCACAGGTCGTTGGAGATGGTGGGGCTTAAGCATGAAGCCGACGAGGAGAAAAAAAAAAGTTCTGGATACTAACTTTCTGCCGCTAGCCTATCGATAAGATATCTTATCTTATCTTATCTTATCACAACCACATCGTCTTTCTCGTGGGGATTGATTAATTGGGTCTACTGGGCATGCATATGGCATGATACATGTTTGTTGATTCAACCACGTGGAGGTCCCGCATCGGTTGAGCGTTGTTCTCAGCACATCCCAGAAAGAACCGAACCCATTGGGGCTTGTGGCAAGATGGTATTGGAGATTTTTTTTTTGTTTTGGCTTTATCACTAGCGTGATGTCAGAGCTGAAGATGGCCTCTTAAAAATGGGTGAGCCAAACGAAACAAATACGATTACGGGCCCCTCCCTAGTCATGACGTCGAGTCCCCAAATCTATATTTTGGAGTGAAAAATATGACTTGTGTCTGGCTTTGTGGCACCTTCTCCATCGATTGCGACTTGGATGGATACCTGGGGTTTATTGCGCGTCAGTAAAAATGGAGGCCAGGCAATGCAGAGTGATGTATGGCTTTCATCATGGTTCGTGGGGTTAACATGACGACCCATCTTGCGAATTGGGATTCTTGACGTTGGCATCCTGAAGGCTGCATGATGGACAAGGCGTGTGGTTGGACATCTGTTCCTGCGAACTCGACTGGGATGACTGGTCACTGACACGAGAAGGCAGTAGAATTAAAATGACCAATGGGCATACGAAGCATATGTGCTATCTTATGGGGGTTGCTCATTTTGGAGTGCGCCGAAAAAGTAATCACCGAGTCGTAATAATGGATCAACAGGTACATGGAAACAGGCACATGGAGGCGACGCGTTCAGTTCGTGCAGATGTAAGACTTGACGGGAGTCGGAGGCGGGGCAAGGTAAAAAGCCGACCGATGCTTAGATCCGCTCGGCCTCGGTCTTGGGTCAATCAATGACTGACAGAAGAGAAGCGACGAGAGGCAAGGGATATGTCAGCGAGAAGTCAGATGCTCCGTGGCATCCGGCATCAAGACGGGACTTTTTCGTTGCCCTGGCCCATGTGACGGATCGAAAACTGCAGCCCTGTGGTTCCCTGCTTGGTTCCCACATTGCACTTAGCTAAAGAGGCGCACCAAGTTGGCTGGTGCTGACGTTGCCGCAATTTTTTTTGTGTGTTTTGGCTTTTGTCAACAGTAGCTGTGGCTGAGAAAAGTAGATTGATTAGTGGGGTTGTCGGAGCAAGCAGGCTGAGCTACATTCGCTCCCGAGGACTGAAATCATGGGACTGATGCCTTGCGCCTTGTGTCTTGCTTTACGGTGTTCTGCTGCGTCACCACTGTAGCCTCAATGACTTGCGTGCGCTAATTGCCACTGTTTGGAAAAATACTCCTGCACCGAGAAAAACGCTTTACACAATGGCACAAATTGGACCCTGCTGCGATTGGCCTTTGCGCAATGCTTGCCCTAGATCCACCTGTAGCCCTTGGGCGCAAGGTGAGCTGAGAGCGAGGCAAAGATAAGTGAATGGCGGCGAGGAAAGAAAACGACCAACAAACCTTACAGGATGATTCACCATTGGTAGCTGGGTCTGGATTCTTTGGTTGGAGGCAAACCAAGGAAAATTTGGGGCAGCTGGATGCAACCCGACAGGTTGGCCTGTGGGCGAGGCCATGGATTCCGGCTTCTCCCTTGGGGTCCACCCGGGGACGGGAGGCGGGATGGCAGGGATAGGTAAACGGGCGCCGGTTTGTTCTCGCCTCGGCCACCACAACGCCCGCCACAAGGCGTCTTGCAGCGTCCTGAGACCCCTGGGTTTTCACTTTAGGAACGTCGCAAAGTTGTGTGCTCCGTCTGACCGCAAGTGCGTGTAACCCTTAGTGCTGTGCGTAAATTGTCGTCATTTACGCGCATGCCTTGAAGCAGGCTTGCAGGGTCGCGTGCGCCTAAAGTCAATGCATTGCCGCAGCAAAGCCGTGTAAAACGAAGGCCGAGCCGAGCTGTCCTTACTTTTTAGATCGACGCCGATGAAGAGAGACAACAACAGGCCCCTCACGATGTGGAAAAAGCCGGTTAGGGCAACAAAAAGTCACTCATGGCTTGCCGTGCTGGGTTGGTTCGTGGGAACCAAAAAGGAAGGAAAACGTGAGGCGAGTTCCGCCGGGGCGGCACCCTGTGCGTGCGGGCTGGGATCTGGGATGGCAGAGTGACTGACAGCGACGGCGACAGGGAGCCTGGACAACTCTCCCGCCTTCCAGCGCTTTCTCTTTTTCGCTACTGGTCCAGATTTGTTTTCTCGTGGGAGAAAAGGCGGCGGGTTAAAAAAAACCACTTCCGCGTGAGTGGGTGCCTGCATGCGCGGCGGGGTATCTAGATGGTGGTGGTGCCCCACGGCGGGCGCCCTCACCGGGGAGCTGGGCAACAGGATGGCTCACTGTCGGCAACACCTGAGGGGCGGAGGGCGAGCAGTGAGCAGCGAGCACCTCGCAGAAAAAGCCACAGTTGCAGCGGGAAACAATGGGATTGAAAAAAACACAGCGGCGGCGCAACAGGGTCTGGCAGGGGCCAGGGTTGAGTCATTCCAGAAGCCGCGGCCAGTCACAGCTCTGGCCAGCCCCGAGCCCACCCACACGTCCACTAAACTCCGCGTCCGAAATTCGCGAACTTGACGGCGACCTCGATGCACGCCAAGTACCCGCCCCAGCTACGGTTGCTGTGCATGTACATTCTCTGACCGCTCGGAGACGAAGTTGACGGCCGGTCCCAAGCGTTGAGCCCTCGGTCCCCCAGCCCGGCGTTGCATCCACTGCACATCGCCCTTTGCACGCTGCGCACCCCACACGCAATGCCATCCATCCACCATCTCTGCACCTGCTTCCTGACGCATGGATCCATGGATCCCTCAGAAGGGAACTGGAGAAAGATACGTACCCCGCCCGTACCCACCTGAGGCAATGAAAAAAAGCTCCCATCCCCCGTCCACCGCCCAGGGCCATCCCGTCTCTTCCTACCAGGACAAACCCACTTCACCACCAACCCCAGAACTAACATTCTTCACACGCCGAGCCTTTTCTTTCAGTCATTCCCCCTTCGATAATTCATCATTTCTTCCCCCTCTCACAATTCCTTCCTTAATCTGGTCTGCGCGTTTGTTTGACGGCTGTAGCGCTGTCAAATGAACCTGCAATCGTTATCCCTCCTCTTTTCCCATGTAAGTGACTTTTTTTTATTAATTTTTTTTTGGTTCACCAATTGGTGCGCCGCCGCCACATCTTCACACACCCCTCACATCCCGTGGCACGACCACGATCTCATTATCGTCCGACTTGGATCCATTCTCCCCAGTCCTCAGGCACAACACATTGCCCTGATGCGATTCAATATTTTCATCTGACCTAGTTTTCCAATGCTGACTGAGACACTCTTAACAGCCCTCCCCCCACTAGGCCTGTTCTAAATGCCTACTATCTATTCCTCCCTCTACTCGAATTTCGTCCGTCAAGGATCAACATTCGCCAAATCCATCACCACACACGGCTACGCCCAGTCCGTAGTCGCTGCCACTCACCCTCACGTCCTCAACTCTCAGAACCGACCCGCCTTCACCCGCCGCACTACTAAGTCCCGACTAGGTCGTCTTTCTGGCTTACAGCTTCACTCGGCTTTCCACACCGAGAGGGTTCCCACTACTGGTCTCGTTGAGCACCGCCCCCAACAGAACCATGGAGGTCTAGACGATTACTTTGAGGCTCTCCAGACTCAGCAGGAGTCTGGGGAGGTTGACGCCGAATGGTCCCAGTTTGAGTTTCCCAAGCGCATTGAGTGGAAGCCCACTGCCGCTTCTATTCTCACTGGGAAGGATAGAGCTTATGCTCCCGAGAACGAGCATGCTATCATCGATGATGAAGCTGACATTGAGTCAGCTCTGTCGTTCGAGGACCAAGCAGCCCTCGCTCACATCGATGCTGCACTCGAGAGGGCAATTGAGGCTCGGAGTCTTCAGGAGGCCGCTGAAAATGCGTCCGCTGATGGGCGATCTGTATCGGGATCGAAGACTCGATCTCCCGTGTTAGACAGGTCGCGAACTCCAGCAAGCATTGCCCGAAGCGCCACTCCTCCAGTTGACCCCCAGTCCCAGTCTTATGCCGACCACCTTCACAAGCTTTCTGAGGGTGGTCGCTATGCTGAGATTCCTGCCGTTTTCGAGGCCATGTTGGCCACTGGTGTCCAGCCCATTGCCAGTGCCTACAATGCTCTCCTAGTGGCTGCTATCCACATTCCCTCTAAGAAGATTGAGATTGTCTCCAAGGCTCTCGATGTCTACGCTGATATGCTTAGGAGGAGGGTGTCCCCCGATGCTGATACCTACAACATCCTGGTTGGTCTCCTGGCATCGCGGTGCCTCGAGGTTGCCGAGTTGAAGGCTGCTCTGGAGGACAAGCGAGTGCGTTTCGGAGGCATGGATGAGCCTGGCAAGTTCATGTTTGCTTCTCATGAGCTTGAGCACGCCATTATCTGCGAGGACGACCGACTGGACCTTGCCATCAAGCTGTTTGACACTTCTGTTGACACGAACACTGCCCTATACTCGGCCGAGACTTACCAGCAGTTGATTTCCGCCTGTGCTCAGGCTGGACGAACTGCTGATATGCTCCGCTTGTTCGAGCACATGGAGGCCAACAAGGTGGTTCCCTTCGCCGCTCTCTTCCCCACCATGATCACTACCTTTGCCGGCTCTGGAGATTTGATCAGTGCTGTCGAGTGCTACAACGAGTACCGCAGCCTGGCCATGGCCCATGATGAGGGCCAGGAAACTCTCCACGACCGTTTGGATGCCGAGGTTTACGCCGCCGTCATCAATGCCTACGTGATCACTGACAAGATTGAGGGTGCCATGAAGTTCTTCCAGAAGATCATCAAGGAATATGGAGTTCGAGCTGCCGACATCAAGGATGCCCTGGTCACCACTGGTTTTGTCAAGGGATTCATCTCCCGAGGTATCTACCAGGAGGCTTTCCAGTGGGCTCAGGCTGTTGAGGCTGAAGCTCGCGCTCTTGCCATGGGCAAGATTGCCACCATTGCTGCCGACAAGGATGACAAGGCAACCGCTCTCGCTGCTTTCTCTAGCATTCCCAACCACATGGAGGACCTGGCTATTCCCGCCACTTCCCTCCTTGCTATGAGCGTGCGAGAGGGCGATGTCGCTGCTGCTACTAAGTACTGGAATGTCCTGACTAACCCCGAAATGCGAGCCACCGCTTCTTTCATTGAGCCCGCTGCTATGTACGCCATTGCCTTGATTGGCTCTGGTCAAGTTGCAGAGGGTTTGGCCCAGTCCGAGATGATGTTCCAGCGAATTCGTGCCACCGAAACTGAGACCCGACCCCACCTTGCCGAGGAGATTGACGAAGGTATCGAGTTTGTCACTCGATACATGGAGACCCGAGGTATTCCTGATCCCCGCGAGATGGCATCCCAGATCTCGAGCTTCCAGCAGTCTGTTTCTCCCTTCCCGTCCAACACCACCGTTTCTAGCTTTGAGGATACCTTCGACCCCTACGCCCACAACACCGATTTTAAGGGATCTTCCTTGATTGCCGATGATCTCGAGGGCAACCATGGCCGCAAGGGACCTCGCCTGACGGAGGCTCTTAACCGATTCCGAAACATGCGACGAGCTGGCCGACACCCCCGATACATCACCTACGCCAAGCTGATTTCCGCTGCTGCCCGCGAGGGAAAGATGGATCTGTGCCACGATATTCTCGCCATGGCTCGCACCGACATGCCTCTTATGCCCCAGTACGCTGTTGTTCGATATGGTTGGTCTAGCATCCTCGACGCCATGGTTGGCGCCTGCCTCACCGTTGGCAACCGTGGACGGGCTGAGCAGTTCCACCAGGAGTTGCTGGAGATGGGTGCTACCCCCTCTGCCAACACCTTTGGCCTGTACATTACCACCCTTAAGGACTCAACCAAGACTTTTGATGAGGCTTCCGAGGCTGTCCGCATTTTCCACCGCGCCAAGGCCGAGGGTGTTGAACCCAGCTCTTTCCTGTACAACGCACTGATTGGCAAGCTCGGCAAGGCTCGACGCATTGACGACTGTCTCTTCTACTTTGCCGAGATGCGAGCTCTGGGCATTAAGCCCACCTCTGTCACCTACGGAACCATTGTCAATGCCCTTTGCCGAGTTAGCGATGAGAAGTTTGCTGAGGAATTGTTTGATGAGATGGAGGCCATGCCTAACTACAAGGCCCGCCCCGCTCCTTACAACAGCATGATGCAGTTTTTCCTGACTACCAAGCGCGACAAGTCCAAGGTCCTTGCCTATTATGAGCGAATGAAGGCCAAGAACATTGCCCCCACCGCCCACACCTACAAGCTTTTGGTCGACACTCATGCAACCCTTGAGCCCGTCGACATGGCCGCTGCCGAGGAGGTTCTGGCTACCATCAGCGCCTCTGGCCAGCGTGTCGAACCTGTTCACTACGCTTCCCTCATCCATGCCCGTGGATGTGTGATGCACGACATGGAGGGTGCTCGCAAGATGTTTGACGATGTTGTTGGCCAGTCCCTGGTTCCCGTCAATGCTAGCTTGTACCAGGCCCTCTTCGAGGCCATGGTCGCCAACCACCAGGTTGCCGACACTGTGCCCATTCTGGCCAAGATGCGAAGCCAGCGCGTTGAGCTGACTCCGTACATTGCCAACACCCTGATTCACGGCTGGGCTGCCGAGAAGAAGATCGAGAAGGCCCAGCACATTTACGATACTGTTGGCCGGGAGAAGCGTGAGCCTAGCACATACGAGGCTATGACTCGGGCTTACCTGGCTGTTGAGCAGCGGGAGCAGGCCAAGGGTGTCGTCGGAGAGATGCTCACCCGCGGATACCCCAGCGCTGTGGTCAACAAAGTTCTTGAGCTGCTCGGCGGCGGCCAAGAGGCCACCGTGGAGTGAATGCGCCGAGTGCCTGGTTGTACTTTGGCGTTATTCATGATTGAGAGTTGTGGTTTATTTCCTTTGTCTAGTTGGTTGCGGTCTGTTTGATACCCCGTTGTACTGGTTGGGATTTTGTTTTCTCTACGGGGTTGCATTTGAGTTTCGAGGAGCAGAGCGCCCTCGGTCCCTTTGATGGGATGGCGTTCTGGGACATAAAAATGGGTTTGGGTTATGACTTGAGAACGTTTGGGCCTGGGTTAAAGGATTCGGGACTGGGCGTTCCCTGATAGACATCACACCACTCCGATAAGGAAAAACAACATTCGCGCAGCATATAGGGACCATGGAGAAAGATACCTGGGAAACATTGGGGATTTCTGGGAAGGCGAAAGCAGAGATAGGACCCTGCTGCCTGTATTATCAAAGTCAGAAATGAAATAAAGACATAATTGTTAAGTTCTACAAATAATTGACCAACCGAAGTGTGAACAGTGCCTTGTTCCTTGAGTGCGTTTTGGTCAAGAAGCGAGGTGAAAGGGTACAGTGTGAAAACCAAGGGCGATTCCCGGCCTCGCACGGCATATCGAGTGACATAAGTTGAGCGTCATTATTGGCTCATGAGACAACGGGGCCGTGATCCAGGGAAGTGTGCGCTGCATCGATTGGGCTTCCATGTAGTCAGGATACGAGAATAGAAGCAAACGGGCTAAAAAGAGGGAAAGTTGGCTAGCCCAGTGGGGGAAAAAGGACACCGCCGCTCGTACAGTTTTTTTTCGTTAATCCCCCGAAGGGCTAGCTCGACGCGGACGGGCAAGGCATGAATAAGACTACGGTACAGTGCCAGATCTGAAGCGGCAGATGGATAGGCACTGTCTGAATCCCGCGATAGGCCCCGCTGCCCCTTTGACGAGTCTTCCCGGTGGTTGAGACCAAGAGTAAAGAGCTCACGCCGCAGGAATCCTCTGACGTCTCACACCTTCACCTTTGCACACACAAAAGAAAGAAGAAGAAGAAAAACCTTGCTGGCTCTGAATCTTGTTCGTGCCTCGTTGCGCAAACCAGAGACTTTACTCGCTTCACGCTCGCCTCCAAGTTATATTGCTTTTTTTTTGGTTGACTTTTACTTCCGCTGTCTGTTTGTCTTCCCCCCCTCCACCCTCCAAAAAAAAAACGCCATGACATCCAGCAACCCCACCATCGCCGTGTCAGCTCCCGGCAAGGTGCTTCTCGCTGGCGGCTACTTGGTGCTGGATCGTCAGCACACAGGCTTCGTATTTGGCCTCGACGCTAGGATCAATGTCGTTGCCGGCGAGATTCACACGTCGACGCCCGGGGTGCAGCTGACGGAGATTGTCGTCGACAGCCCGCAGTTCCTCGACGCCCAGTGGCGGTACGGCTACCACCTGACGGAGGCGGGAGGCGGCATCAAGGTTACGCAATTGCAGGTGTAAGTTGGCATTCTTTATTCGTCGGATGCCGCCGCCGTGACATGTTCTCGTTCGGCTGTCGTCCTTGTCTCGTGTCCCTTTCCCTTCTTCCCGCCACCCCTCCCTCCTCCCCAAGCGTTCCAGATTGCCGGGCCCAGAGCCGTCCGTCAGTCAGTCACCCCTGGTCGGGCGTCAAACCAGCTCGTCGGAACCTCACGTCAACCCTGCCTACTTACTGCCTTCATGCGTGCCTGTGCCTGCGTGGTCTGTTCTCTATGCTCACTCAACTTGCCGCAGCGGATCCAAAATCAGCCCAAACCCATTCGTGGAAACGACGCTCAGCTATGCCCTCAGCTATGTTGACCGGGTCGCCCACCAGCGTCCCAGCCATAGCATAAAGTCCTGCCGCCTCATTGTGCTGGCGGACAACGACTACTACTCCCACTCGGGCGTGGCAGACGACCAGAGGGGCCGCTTTGCGCGCTTCCCCGTCACCTTGGGCGAGGCCAACAAGACGGGCCTGGGCTCGTCGGCCGCCCTCGTCACCTCGCTCACCGCCGCTCTGCTGGCCCATTACCTGCCCCGCGAGCTGTTTGACATTGACTCGCAGGCAGGCAAGCGGACGCTGCACAACCTCGCGCAGGCTGCACACTGCGCGGCGCAGGGCAAGGTCGGCTCTGGCTTCGATGTGGCGGCAGCCGTGTTCGGGTCCTGCAGGTACAAGCGATTCTCTCCCGAGACCCTGAGCAAGGTGCCCGAGCCGGGCACGCCGGGATTCGCAGACTCGCTGGTCCAGCTCGTCAACGGCGAGTCCACGTGGGACGTCGAGGTGGCCAAGGAGGAGGTGCAGATGCCCAATGGCGTGGTGCTGCGCATGTGCGATGTGGACTGCGGCAGCAAGACGGTGAGCATGGTCAAGAAGGTGCTGGCGTGGAAGGCCCAGGACCCCGAGGGCTCCAAGCAGCTCTGGGACGATCTCCAGCGGCGCAACGAGGACCTGGTCAGCACGCTCAAGCAAGGTGACGTTGAGCAGCTGCCGTCCAAGCTCGGCCGCGTCCGTGAGCTGATCCGGAAGATGGGCACGGCCAGTGACGTGCCCATCGAGCCTGACAGCCAGACGGAGCTTCTAGATGCCGTCAGTGCCGTCGATGGCGTGTTCGGAGGCGTGGTCCCCGGCGCAGGCGGCTTCGACGCCCTGGCCCTGCTCATGAAGGACGACGCCGAGACGCACCAGCGTGTTGAGAAGTTCCTCCAAGGCTGGGCCGAGTCCAAGGGCACAAAGGTCAAGCTCCTGGCCGTCAAGGGCGAGATGGAAGGCGCTCGCCAGGAGCAGCTGGACGTGTACTCGGGTTGGATCTAAATGACAGGACACAAGCTTGCACCAAATATAAACACATGGCAACCAACCCACTGACTGGGTTACGGGGGGCGCGGATCATCGAGTGACATCTTTTTTTTTTGCCAATTGACTCGAGACATGAAACGAAACTATTACAGCTCTTGGCTTTGGTAGTGACGGGATGCAATTCATCCGCTCCAGGATAAATTAAAAAGAAATGATTAAATATCCATTCCATGGATTCTTTGTTTTTCCCTTTTCCCCCTTCTTCTTCCTTTTCGTTTTGGATACGACGCCAAACAAATGTGAATCAAAACCTTTCAACACGAGAAAGCTCTGTGATACTACGTCGCCAGCAGTGACGTAGCATGACTTTTTTTTTTTTTGGTTCTCTCTCTATTCCCTGTGTGAGAGAGGAAGAAGAAGAGAAGAAGAAGAAAAAAAGTGCGTGTATCCACGAATTGATTTGCAAGTGCAAGTCGGATTCTCGGTAACCAACCGACCAAAAAAGGAGACCGGGGGTTTGTTTTAAAAATAACACTTCATAATAAAAATTCAAAGAATTCTCCGCCCGCTTTCCCTTGCCCGTATTCCCAAACCCTCGCAAAATAAAAATAAAAATAAAATAAAAAATCAGTAGAACCCACCAGGGCCCAAGGATTGCGCATCCTCTTTCGTCAAGGGGGAGATGAAGCACAGACGTGCGTCGTTCAGCTCCCATTACTCTGCGACGACTTGTTCCAACGCGTCGACTTGCATGCATGCGGGCCCATCTGCCGCTGTACGAGCGCACACGCTCCTCCACTTTTTTTCTTTCTTCAGTTGTTGTTGTTGCTGCTGTCGCTGCTGTTGCTGTGTCGGTCGTCGTTGAACCCCACCGCTGTGCGTCTTTAGGCGGTGGCGTTTTCCTTTTTTTTGTGTCTTTTTTCTGTTCTTTTTTTATTATTGTTGTGGTTGCGCTTCCTGATTCGAAAATCCGACTGTGCCTCACTACGGCAGGCTCTCGGTCGACGTGGACGCTTGTGATGTCAAAGCCGGCATTGCTGGCGGGCGCAGCGGGTTGGAGTAGAGGCTGGACGTTGAGTACGGGGACCGGGGTGCCTGCGGTAGTGGCATGGCGGGATCTGCAACGCCGATGCGGCTGGCGGCGGCCTTGTCACGGAGGATGGCGATTCTAAACACAACCGTCAGCTGCTGATCTCTCTTTGGGGCTAAAAGTCACACGAGTGGCTTGGAAACGTGGTGTTGTTGTTTTTCATGCGTGAATGCAGGCAGAGCCAGGGAGGAGTCGAGAGCGATTCTCTTCTTCTTCTCCCCCCGTCGTCTTTGCTGCTGCACCCTCGGGGATGCTGGGTAGGGATGGGGCTGGCTTACTCGTCTTCGGAGATGCCCGGTAGGGAGACAGGCTCGCGCTTGAGGTCAAAGGGAGCAGACTGCTGGCGTGTTAGTTTCATGCTGCAGGGCCACAGTTCCCACCAGAAGGGGGGCTTCGACGTACGATTTGCATTGATGCCCGATGGTGCTTCTCACGGTTGTGCTTCTCCTCCTTGCGTCGCCGCACGCGAATGAGTGTCTGGACGCGCGAGCACAGGGTGCGGACGTTTGTTGAGATTTGCATTTTGGCGCGGGTGCTCAAGGGCGCAGGGAGTAGCTGTGAAGAACCCTTGATATCACGATCCAGGCTTCGTTGAAGTGAAGGCCGCATTAAGACGAATCGGGGTTGGCGTAATGGTCGTCGCTGGCTGAAATGCAGGACAAGAATAGAATTATAAAGTACCGAATAAAAGGATAATAATAAATAATAAGTAATAATAAAAGACCACCAAAAACGAAGGAAACGCAAACGAAAGCAGCGGTATTAAAAAAGACGGAATTATTTTGGGTTGAAGATGGAGAAGAGAAGCCGCCGGGAGGTGCGACGTCGATGTAATATCAATGGCAGATGAGTCCGGCTGGCTGGCGTGCCGTAGGTCAATGAGGCGCTGGTGAAACGACAGCGTCCGGTGAGTGCGGCGGTGAACCGGCGTCGATCCAAGTCGTTAGGTGACGGGGGGAGTCGGTAGGGGATGAGCCAAGGACCCAAGTAAGGCCGAGAATGGTTTAAAAGGATGTTTTAGGGCGATGGAGGGAAGAATGTTTCTAAAATGCTCCTAGTTTGATTGACAAGGACGGACGGAGTGAGAGGAGAAGAAGAGAACAGTATTGTATGGAAGGAAGTCAAAAAAACGGCGAGGTACAGCCGGGTTAATATGAGAAGCAGAACGAGACAGTAGCAGGCATGTCTATGCCCGACTTCTGAAAATAAAGCCGGGGATTGGATGCTCAGCGGTGGCCGCAGCGGCTGTGGTGGTGGATGTCGAGACAAGAAGGAGTGGGTCCTGACGCTTGGGTCCAGTGATGTACGAGGTATGAAGCTAAGCTGGCTTATGCCCGAGGCAGAAGGGGAAGCTAAGCTCAGCTGAGTGGTGGATAGCGAGGGGTATGGCTGGATGAATGAATGTATGGTATGTACTAATGTATAAATGGAACAAAAAATGAATGGATAAAGAGAAGGTGAGAATTATCCCGTAGCGTGGAGAAGAGAGTGGGAAGCGGCGGTTCCTCTCTGGCAGCAGCAGCACGTGCTGCATATATATACTCTGAAATGGATGCATATACGTACTGTGTTATCGAACATGAGCACACGCTCACACGCAATCTGCTACAGTGCGCGTCTAGGGCACCCGGGTGCGTCTTCGAATCCAACCCAATATGCCACAAACCTCCCCGTTCTCGTCCGCTGTCGAGGAAGGGCGAAGGCGGGCACGCCCATGTCTTGGCTGAGTAACGAGCGAGAACGGGGCGAGACCAGGAATGGGAACCCGGAATAGACCTGGAGGAAGAGCTAGAGAGCGTGTCTGAGAGCGACGACGCCGGCCGCACAGAGGGCCCGGCGATGCAGAGAAGGAAGAAGGAAAAAAAAGGGGGGCGTGCACAGTTATGCACTGGAATGGAAATGCAAATGGAACAAGCACACCACGCCATTAGCCTTTGTCGTCGTCGTCGTCGTCGTCTTCGTCGTTGGACTAGGGGACCACCACCACCCACCACCCCGCCCCCCATCCGTCCCCAAGCTTGCCCTGAGACGCCAACGCCGCCGCGTCCCTTGCGGTGCTCGACTTGGATCCCTCGTCGTGGATTCTCGACGCGCAGAGGAAGAGCCGAGCGCAAGGTGACCATGGCGATCCCCGCGCACCGTCCTCCCCCTCCTCCTCCCCTTGACCTGCGAGAGAGACGAGCGAGCGAGAATGTCTCGCATCTTGGCAGAAACTCATGTAAAAGACGTGTGTGGGGGGGGAGGGAGTCGGCTGAATATGAGACATGGCATTGATTGTGCGACGGATTCGACCAACCTGATTGATTCGGGTGCTCCCCGAGAAGAAGAAAGAAGAGGGAAGCGTTTCCAAGGAAAACAAAAAAAACATCATGAGATGCATCAAAACAATGATCCGATCCTGCAGACCTGCGGTGTTTCCTTTTTTCCTCTTCCCTTTTTTTTCTTTTTTCTTTTTTCTTTCTCGTATTTTCTCCCATTCTGCTTCAATGCTGATTTCACGCATTTAACTTTTTTTTCTCGCACTCTTAGAAACAACCGTAGTGGAGAGTTGACGCAAGGGGAGAAGCATACATGCAGCATGCGGCATAACGCGCCGCCACTCGTGCTTCACTTATTAGTACCTTGCATACTAGGTACATGGCTTGGCCCGGCGTATGCGTGTGCCGGTTGCACAAAATGGGTCCCTCCCTCCTAAACCCCCGGGGGAGGATCCTCCCTGCTTCCAGAGAAAGAAAGAAGAAGAAAAAACACCAGGCACCCACCTGAGAAGCATGTGGAGGTCGTCCGTGGCACAATAGAAAATCTCGGCGGGCCAAACTGCCGGGAGCGAGACCCCGGCAGGAGGGGAAAGCAAGGAAAAAGGAGATTCAAGATAATTTAGTCTGGCGAGGCCCCCCCTTCAACGGGTCATGAGTCGTGCTGATCGCAACCGTTGCACAAAAATAAAACTGAGCGAGCGTACCGAGTGCTGGCCCACCCATGTCCTTCCTTTTTACCTTGGAGGGCCAAGCGTGAACGATGATCTACGCTGGGGTGGGTGTTTCCCGGCCGGCCCTCGTTTGTCTACGCGCAGCCTCGCCGTACCTACGTCTGTGTGTGATGGGAACGGTTGAACGGTCGAACGGTCAAAAGGTGTGCCAGGGCCAATTCACAGCCTGAGCGGCCCGCGAGTAGATCAAATCAAGTCGCTTTTGACTCAAGCACAACGAGAGAGTGTGAAGAAGGGGGGGAAGGCGTTTTCGCTCGTTGTACATCATCAGTTACTCCAGCCTCCCGCCGCCGCCTGGCCTGCTGTCCCAGTTTGCTTCGAGGTCTTTGCTCCTCGTGGAATGCGGTCGGCCGAGGCTGAGATTGTGGGTGACGAAAGCAGCGGTGCGTGTGTGTGTGTGTGTGAGATTAGAGTGATTTTTAATTCATCTATTTTGTCACGAATTTCATGACAGGTCATCATCCTCATAACAATTAACATGCTCCCTTTCCCTTCGCTGATGTCGCCCTTATTTCGGGTAATCCTTGAGGTGGTAGCTCTTGAGCTTGACAAACTGATCGTAGCCGAAACGGCTAAGCGTCTGGCCCTTGCCAGAGTTCTTCCATCCGGTCCAGGCCAGATCCTGCATTCAGTCAGCATCCAATGTCTCTCCTGCGAGCTTCTCATAGTGTCGGAACGTACCGGGCTGGGGTAGTCGCATCGGTTAACAAAGACGGTGCCGGCCTCGACCTCGTCGGCCAGCTCGTATCCCTTGGCTGTGTCCTTGGTCCAGATGCTTGCCGTGAGGCCGAATTCGCTGTCGTTCATGAGCTTGACGGCCTCTTCGTCCGCCTTGACCTTTTGAATCGCTACAACGGGTCCGAACGTCTCCTCAGTCATGACCCGCATGCTGTGGTTGACGTCAATGAGCACCGTAGGCTTGACGTAGTTGCCCCCGGCAGGAGGGTTGCTGAAGGTCTCGTTGTCGGGAGTCACATCCTTGGCGCCCTTGTCAAGGGCATCCTTGATGTGCTCCTCAATCATATCCTTTGATCTCTTCGAAACGACGGGGCCGACGTGGGTGCTCTTGTCGAAGGGGTCGCCCAGCTTGTAGCCCTTGAGAACCTTCTGCACAGCTGCGACGAACTCATCATGAATCTTCTCATCGACATACACACGCTCCAAAGAGCAGCAGCTCTGCCCCGAGTTGAAAACGGCACCATCGACAATCTCGCCTGCGGCCCACTCAATGTCGACGTCGGCACGGACGTAGGCCGGGTCCTTGCCACCGAGCTCCAGACCAACACCGACAATTCGGTCCGAGGCTGCCCTCTGCACCGCCAGTCCACCGGCCACGGAGCCGGTAAAGCAAACAAGGGAAATGAGGGGGCTGCGGACAATCGTCTCCATAATAGTGGGGGAGCCGCAGTGGAAGTACTGGAGAACACCCTCGGGGAGGCCAGCTTCGGTGAAGATCTCGGCGGCCCGCTCAACAACGGTGGGCGTCTGGGGGGATCCCTTGAGGATAACCGTGTTTCCGGATAAGATGGCCGGAATAAGAGAGTTTACAAGAATGAGCCAGGGGTACTGTGACAGGTCAGTTGCGCATGCTTCAAATTGATGATGCGTCGTATACTTACATTCCAGGCAAAAATGACCAACACCGGTCCAACGGGTATCTTGCGAATAAAGCGCTTAAAGCCCTTCTCGGCCTCGCCGTCGGTGTCCTTGAGAGCCTCGTCGCTGATCTTGAGGAGATACTCACCGCGCTTCACGGCAGTGGCGACCTCGCCAGGTGTGTAGTTGATGGGGCGTCCCATCTGAGTGGTAATCTCTTCTCCGAGGGCATCCTTCTTGGCAAGCAGGCCGTCGAGGAATTTTCGGACAATTGCCTGGCGCTCCTTGAGCGTGGTCTTGCGGAAGGTCTGGAAAGCCTCGGTGGCGACCTTGGGCAAGAGCTCAAGATCTGCGGGCGAGGCGCCATTCCGGGTGAGGATGGCCTCGTTGGTGATGGGGGAGATTGTGGTGATGGTTTCAACAGACATTGTGACGACGGGTTGCTACAGCCTCGGTGCCACGGTGTGTTGAAAGGGATTGACTGACTGGAATAAGGGGAGGAGAAGGGTGAAGAAAAAAGTGGTCTGGAGGGGAGCTTCTTGAAGTCGTCGAGGGGCTGTCTCGGACGGTGGAGTAAGCTGCATCTCAATGACGAACAAGATAGGTAGCTTGGACTTTGCCCCACGTAACCCGAAGTCGGGCGCATGACACGGAACCCCGCCATCGTAGATAAGTGCCAAACTACGGGAGCGCGGCTATCCGTGGCCAACATTCTCGAGCGCGGCTAGCCAATGCTGCCAGCATCTGAACCGCGGCTACAATGTAGAAGAGATAAGACAAGCTGCTAGAGCGCCGCGGCTTAGGCAATGGCCCATCCCGGGTTTTTGCCAAGTCGAGTCTGGGGTACTTTGGCGAGATTCTCGATGACCCCTCATCCAGGGTAGCCCCGAGGCCATCATGACGAAGAATTCACACGCCAACCCAAAGACCCAATTGAAGGCTAAAATGAACGCTTATTGATTATGAATCGCATGGTTTAGCTCAGGTTGATATTGTGTTATTAATTGTGTGCTTTTTTATGGAAAGCCCCGTACGCACGACGTCAAGTTTCCCGTTCAAGGACTTGCTTCAACACCAATCCCATTGGGTATAAGATGTGCACTAGATCAGAAATGATGTTCGACCACCCAATCCTAGTTGATTTCCACCCTTCTCACTCGGTCCGCGCCTTACTTCACCCCAGATCCTGGGTAAGCGCTTTTCGGAGAGCCGCACGCTCTTGATCTTGCATTGCCTGCACTGCTTCTAGTTGCGCGATTCGCTCGGTTGCTTTTACCAGATTGCGCCTCAGCTCAGACATTTCGTGGCGCATCTGGCGCATCTCATTCCTGCGCATGTCGGAGGCAAGATATTCCATCTTTGTGATTTTTTCGTATTCCGCTTCCAGCTCCCTCCCCTGGCGTTCGGGGAGATCTGGCTGGGCTTGTGCTGCGGCCTCGGTATCTTCTTGGAATGTGGACGCTGGGATTTCGTCGTGTGCCTTCGCCACGTCGACAATGGGACGTTGCGCTGCGATAGCGGGGGCCTGGTAATCTAGAGCCTGAATTAAAACGTCATGAATTATAACACGAACACAGAGCTGACTTACCGGTTGCGTCTTCGGATGACGAAGATTCGGCATCTTCGCCGTCGCTCATCGGGGCGTCTGTGTTGATTCCGACATCTTGCTGGACGCTGCGGGCCTCTGATTTTACGCGGGGATTCGTGGGTTCCTCTTGAAATGCTGATCTCGGATTATCAGTCGTGACCGGAAATCTAGCCACATGGCGACTGCCCCAAAAGCGCCCGTCTCTTGTTGGTCCATTGCTGTTTGGAGCCCATTGGATAAGATCCGCCTGGGGAAATTTGGCTTGGACTCGCAATGCAATCTGGGATCTCAGGATCCAATCCAAAGGGAACATGATTCTCAGGAACGTCCAATGAGTCCATGTTATGTCGCGTGAGCTGCAAAACCTATGGTCCCCCCAAGTTTTTCTGTTGCTGTTGGCTCGCAAGAAGCGCAATTCTCTCTTCCAGGTGTTTCTTTCATGCTCATCCATCCTATAGCCCCAGTCCTCCCAGAGCCGTCGTGCGTTGTAATACCATCGTCGCTCTCGCGCCGAAAACGTATAACCGGGACTCCTCGGGTATCCTGCCATGATGTCCATGTTGTATTGGTTATGGCTCAAGTCCCCATGAAGCTCTGAATGAAGAGAAGATCTTCTGGGAGCGCGAGAGACGGCTGTATGT
This sequence comes from Calonectria leucothoes, assembly GCA_002179835.1. Lineage (NCBI taxonomy): Eukaryota > Fungi > Ascomycota > Sordariomycetes > Hypocreales > Nectriaceae > Calonectria > Calonectria leucothoes. Next base: position 435,977 of record NAJI01000175.1, on the reverse strand, counting down.
TTTTGTTTCTGGAGTAAACTGAGGTAAAAGGATTTCCTTTATCTCGGGTTGTTTAAAGAGAGCCCTTAGGTGGTTCAGTGATTCACTGTCGTTTTCGTCTATATCATCGGATTGTATTTCTGAGCTGGGGCAGTCGTCATTCTTTGTATGTGGGATCGATCTCCGGCCCTCGACTGGCTTATGTAGATCATCGTGATTTGTAACTGTCAACACTGCTCTGCTCTGCACTGGCGTCATTCCTGTTGCAACCAAAAAGCTATCCGTGAATTTTGTTAGGAGTAGACATGAAATGCATATTTGCGGGCTAAATATTGGATAGTCACATAGATAATATAGATGTTGGCTAGTAGAACGACATGTAGATAATTTATTCGGATACATAGTAGCTGCGTTAGTTTCACCTGGTTATACGTCGCAGCTTTTTGGCAGGAATCAATTACCCTATCCTCGCAGCGTCCAGATACCTTCTATCATCCGAACCCGGATATGATCGTGTATAATATTTCGCTAAAAATGACAGAAAAGATGAGAGAAATAAATAAGACAAACCCAGTAGTACTAGTTATATCAAAAATTTTGGCCCTTGAGTGGTTTGAACCTCAAGTGATAGAATGGGAGGCTTCATGAGCATGTTCTTAGTGGGTCCTGACCCATGCACGTGAGGAAAAATGAAAACATCAACTAGCCATAACTCAGAAAGCCCGCTATAATTTTTTTCCTGCAGAGCATCTTCGTTGACCACAGGGTGCCCGTTGTGGCTGGAGCATCCAGGTGCTTTTTGTGATTCGCATGGTGTGGGGGCTCGGGCTAGCATTAGCGCGTTCGCGGGGTGCTAAAGGCGGCAACCTTGTGGCGGGGCCTGCATTTTCCCAGCCTTGGAAATTTTCTGTCGCAATCGCAAGCTCTCTTCACAGCAACACAATCGCTACAATGGGCAAGAAGAGCTTCCGGGTGCGTTTAATCCCCCAATCAATACCATTTTGCGCTCGCAAATAGCTAATATTTTCTATTTTAGGGAAAGAACAGACGTGGCGGCGGCGGTGGCCGAGGTGGCGGACAGTCTGGTGGCGGCTGGAGAGACTACCCGGCCATCCCCAAGGAGAACGAGAAGCTGCAGCGCTTTTACGATACCTTGTTGCAGCTCGACGAGGAGGAGAAGAAGGCTTACTGGGACGCTTTGCGACGCGAGCTTCCCAACAGCTTCCGATTCTGCGGCTCCAAGGGGTATGTCGCACCCGGTCTTTGTTGAAGAAAACATGCTAACCTCCTTCCTTGCGCCAGCCATGCGATCAACGTCAAGAGACTCCTCAAGGACCGATACATTCCTGAGATTGTCAAGATTGAGCACCAAGATGGTACTCCTGTGGCACCGCCTCAAGCTGTGCCCTGGTACCCCGACGAACTCGCCTGGTGGATGACCACTCCCAAGAACGTCATCCGCAAATTCCCTCCCTTCGCCGCCTTCCAAAAGTTCCTCGTCTCCGAAACTAGCGTGGGAAACATCAGTCGACAGGAAGTCGTCAGCATGATCCCTCCTCTTCTAATGGATCTCCGCCCTGGTATGACCGTCCTGGACATGTGCGCTGCTCCTGGAAGCAAGGCAGCCCAGCTGCTCGAGATGATTCACGTTGGAGAGGAGGCCCGTGTTCGCAAGACACTGCGCGCTTTTGCCAAGGAAGACGGACTGAACCTTGGAGAAGAGACTCGTGAGGAAATTGAGGCTGACCTCGAAGCTGACGCATCTGATGCTGGTCGCGCTACTGGTCTCCTCATCGCCAACGATGCCGATTACAAGCGTGGCCACATGTTGGTCCACCAGCTCAAGCGACTCTCCTCCCCCAACCTTATCGTCACCAACCACGATGCGACTCAATTCCCCTCCATCAAGCTCCCCTCGGACCCTGGTTCCACTAAGGGCAAGTACCTGAAGTTCGACCGAATCTTGGCTGATGTGCCTTGCTCTGGTGACGGCACCCTTCGAAAGAATGCCAACCTCTGGAAGGATTGGCAGCCCGGCAGCGCTCTGGGCCTGCACCAGACTCAGATCCGAATTCTGGTGCGAGCTCTCCAGCTTCTCAAGGTTGGCGGCCGAGTCGTTTTCTCCACCTGCAGTATGAACCCTGTTGAGAACGAGTCGGTTGTCGTGTCCGCCATTGAAAGATGTGGTGGCCCCGAAAACGTCGAAATCGTCGACTGCAGCAATGAGCTGGTGAACTTGAAGCGATACCCTGGAATGAAGTCTTGGAATATTATGGACAAGAGCGCCAAGATCTGGAGCTCATGGGCGGAGGTCAAGGAACATGCCAATGTGAACAACGAAGGTGTCACCCCAGGAAGAATCGTGGAGAGCATGTTCCCCCGTGCTGAGGGCTCTGAGTGTGCTGACCTGCCCCTGGAGCGGTGCATGCGTGTCTACCCCCACATGCAGGACACTGGCGGCTTCTTCATTACCGTGCTGCAGAAGAAGACCGAGTTCAAGGCAAAGCCTGAGAATGAACCTAAGCAAGCACCCGAGAAACCTACAAGCTCAGATGCTACTCCTGCTGTCGAGAAGCCTGCTGAAGTGGTCCCTGAAAAGGCAGAGACTGTCTCGGAGACCAAGCAGGAAGATGTTGTTATGGCAGATGACTCTGCTAATGGTAGCAAGAGGCCCCTGGAGACGGAGGAGGCCGAGGACCAGCCTTCTAAGAAAGCAAAGACTGAGTCCGAGACCTCAGCCGCTGCGACTCCAGTCGAGCAGCCTAAGCAGGAAGAAAGTGGCAAGCCTAAGCGCCATGGGTTTACCGAGGAGCCATTCAAGTACCTCGATCCATCTCACCCTGTGATTCAGAACATTAAGGAGTTCTACCACATTTCGACTCGCTTCCCCGAGAACCGATACATGGTTCGCAACGAAATGGGCGAACCTGCTAAGGCTATCTACTACACTAGCGCTTTGATGCGAGATATTTTCAACGAGAACGAGGGCCGCGGCGTCAAGTTCATTCACGGCGGTGTCCGTATGTTCATGAAGCAGGATGCTCCCTCTGCCGAGGTTTGCCGCTGGCGTATTCAGGCTGAGGGTATGCCCATCCTTCAGGGTTACGTTGGCGAGCCCCGGGTTATCCACCTCCGTAACAAGGAAACCTTCCACAAGCTTCTTATTGAGATGTTCCCTCGAATCTCTGATGATAACTGGAAGAAGTTTGATGAAATTGGCGAGCGTGTTCGCGACATTGGCATGGGCTGCTGCGTCCTGCGTATCGAGCCTGACGGCACCGATCCCGATTTCTCCGAGCGCATGGCCCTTCCTCTCTGGAAGAGCATCCACTCGCTCAACCTCATGCTTCCTAAGGAAGATCGTTCAGCCATGCTGCTCCGTGTTTTCAACGATACTTCGCCACTCATCAACATCAGCCTAAATAAGCAGAAGAATGAAGAAAAGGCGGCCCCCGAGGCCAAGGAAGAAAACGGTGACAAGGAGGAGATTGACGTTGAAGATATCCCTACCCCCGAGGAAAACGGCGAAGCGAACGGAAGCAAGGAAAATGAAGAAAATGCTTGATTTAGAAATGGGATGTATGAATAATTTGAATACATTTGGTGTTGGTACAGTATTTGAAGCAGGAAATGGAAACATGTCTTGATACAAGTTACAAGTTGATATACAATATATATGGCACTTGGGCCCTGGAATGCCCTTTACTCATCCAGAAGACCAACAGTCCAGTGAACGATTCGATCCACCCCTTGACCGTTGATGGCACTCACTGGAATTACGGCGCAGTCTCTAGTCCAGGCTTGATCTGCCCCTGTCGGATGCGGCGTCTCCCCCTTTGTGATACTGTCCAGGTAGGCCTTGAGCTCCTTGAAGTTCTCTTGGGTATCAGGCAGGTCTGCTTTTGTTGCAACGACGAACCAGGGCTTGCCGGAAATCAGCATCCCGGGCGACTCTGCTGGCGGCTGGGAGGCGGCATCAAAGCTATCGCTGTAGTTTACGGGTCCTCCGGCATCCAACGAGGAATCTCCCCAGTCAATGCGGTTGTCCACCTCACGGTCCTGCTCCTCTTCGTCGCGCATCTGCGCATACAACCCAACCTCGCGCCACAGGGCATCGAGGGCCTTGACGGCATTGCCGGCGGCCAAATCAATGACAAAGGCCAAAACACCTGCGCGCTCGACATGGCGTAAGAAGGCGATTCCAAGCCCTCGATCTAGGTGGGCGCCCTCGATCAAGCCAGGAATATCAGCAACAGAAAAGCGAGTGCGAGGTTCCGCGTCGACTTCCTCGGGCAAGCCCATTTGGGCAGGGTAGCGACGGAAGCTCTTGATTGTAGGGCGACCGGAGTACTTGTCGAGCACAACAGTGCCGATGTTTGGCTGCAGCGTGGTAAAGGCCCAATTACCGACCCGGGTACGGCTGTTGGTGAGGGCGCGAAGCAGGGTGCTCTTGCCAGCGTTGGGGAGACCTACCAAACCTACATCAGCGAGAAGCTTGAGCTCAAGCTCAATCTTCATGGTGACCGCATCTTCGCCCTTGGTGGCAAACATCGGTCGTGGGTGTTCTCGTGAGGTGAAGTGAGGATTCCCTAGACCGCCAATGCCGCCAGCGGCCAGGAGAATCGGTCGCGGAGTTGGACGAGAGAGGTCGAGGTGGATGCTAGGAGGAGGCTGCTTGAAGATGCGATGACGCCTTGGTAGACGGGGAAAGACAGTCTCTTTCACATCAGTCTTTGAGAGTCCGGGATAGAGCAACCACTTGCGTCGCTCGGGGTTTACGTCTTCTTCGTCTTCCTCCTCCTCCTCCTCCACCTCCTCTCGTTCCTTTTTCCTCCTCCGACCATCATCTTCCTCTTCCTCCACATCTTCTTCTTCAAGGCCTTGTTCCTCGGCGAATCTTTTCCTTTCTAGCTCGGCCTGGCGCTGTTCCATTTTCTTTTGCTTCTGCTGGGCGCGCCACAAGCGCATGTTAAGTTCTTCATCTGCTGTTGGGTCTTCGCGCTCCAGCTCCCGCACGATGGTGCCAACAGGCACCGTGATGATGATGTCGTCCCCTCTCGTGCCGCCCTTTGCGCTGCCCTGGCCATTCTTGCCACGCTCAGCATGCACAAACCTCTTTCGGGCAAGCTTATGCAGCGACGTCTCGCCGTGAGCGGCTTGAATATAAACGTTGCCACCATGGCCGCCGTCGCCGCCATTGGGGGGGCCCTCGGCGAGGTAGGCCTCGCGAAGGAATGAGATGCAACCGTTGCCACCGCGACCGGCATAAAGGGTCAATTGTGCTTTATCAGCAAAACTTGAAGCTGCATAGTCATCGGGGGCTGGATTGAGGCGCGATTCGGGCAGATCGTTGATGGTGGAGTTACATCGTCGTTGTCTGAATGCCCTGATGGTAGTGCGGGCGAAGCGTTGGGAACAAAGCGATGGGTATAGGAATGGGAAGAGTGTAGACGGCGCATTGGTGCACCGAGGAGCCATGGCTGCTGCAGCGCTGGCTCTGATGGAGCTCGAGGAATTGTCGAATATCTGAAGCTTGCTCTGATGCTTGCTGCTGGCACTTGGACCAAAATTTCATGTCGATCTCGGCGCTGATAAGATAAAGGCGACACCTCACTAGAACCATCCACCCCTCACTAAAATTGCAGGCCAAAGGTTTGAGCTCACCTTGCAATATGCGCCAGTTTGATCATTTACTGAAGTTGATGTTTCGTAGGGATTTCGTTTAATCTCATGTCTTTCCCATTTGAATTATCTGGAACGGTGTGAATGAGAATGGTAATGCGAGTAATTCCTGACTCATGACCCTTTGCTAACGCTGAGTGAGGAATGAAGCTGGGAGCATGATGGCAGAAGCAAGAGCAAGACATGGATAGAAAATGCTGAACTTCTGATTCCACACAGATACGTGAGTATATATATTCTCATTAAATGAGTAAAATATGTGCAGTATCGTTGTAGCCTGTGTATCATGCCGTGTTTGTGCTCGGCTGACGCTGCACCACCAAAATATGCCCTGGAAGGGAAAGTGCGCCTCACGAGCGCGACAGGCAACTAAAGTCCTGGTGACCAATGCCTGAGGAATGACTGCTGCCCAGAGAGGAATGAAGGAGGCTGTGACTTGGATTCCACCTCACAGATGTGCTATCAACAAGTTTCTTCTTCCTTCATCCCACCACCGTCATCATTTCACCGATGCCCCGACGCCAATGTCTCTGACCCGTCAAAACTCACGCCAGCACTGTCGCTGCACTGCGTTGTTTCGCTCACCCCCGCCCCGCAGCAGGTTAGCGTTTACTCGCCCTCGAACTCTCCCTCACCGTTCTTGAACGGTCGTGTCCCAATCATGACCACGCCGTAATCAGAACCGTTCGTTGTCGCTGGGCCTCGAATCCGTTACCCACGCTGGCCAATCGACTGGAAGTGCACTTGGTTCTTACCCTCGCCCACTGGCAGTGACAGCTGTTCGCACCAATCATGAGCATGGCCCTGCTTCCCTGTCGGTTTGCCTCATTTACGTCCCGTCTATCTGCAGCCCGCCAGGAATGGCCCCAAGTGCCATTTGGCCAGCCGCCTCCAGTCAGTGCTGGAAAGCGGGAGAAGGCTGGTGCCAAAATGCGGTGAATCGGCTGGGCACAGCGTCCCTCTCACGCCTCAATCGCCCCTCTCCGCCGTCGTTCGTTGGCTCTCCTGGGGCTTACCCGCCACCACTGTTCCCCTCCGTCTGCCGTCTGTTGCTGCCCTGGTCCATGTTCGTGTTCACGACGTTCGGCAATTTTGTCTCCCCTTGCTCACCACCTTAGTTTGAGCGGCTCCCCAACTTGTCTGGGTTCCTTCTAGTAACCGACCCGACCTCGTTGCTTTTTGCTGGGTTGACCTGTCTAACAATCGTCTCGTCCCATTCTTCTGCCACTTCCATCGGCGGCGTTGAGCAACCATCAGCCCCCTTCAACTCGTTGGCCCCAAATTACTTTTCGTCCCAATTCCTCTTGACCACGTTCCATCACCCCTCCCACCTGGTCGTACTACTACTGCCAGTTACCATCCACTACTACCAGAAAAGCACCTGAGCAGCCGCATCACCCAACGACAGTTCGCCGCCAGAGCCCCCTCTCTTGGATCAGCTCAAGGCCATTGGGCTAGCCTGCATACGCTCCGCGGTCCCGCATTCGAGCCACGACAGAGACGTGGACCGGCCATCCTCATTCGATCTCTCCACATAGTTTCCCTCGCTTCCCCACGCGACTTCTTCCATCTCGCTCCTCAGATTCTCCCTCCCTTCCATTTGAGCCCTGAGAGCCGCTGGTGCTTGCAGGACACATACTGCCCCCAGCGAAACAGCTGCTTTCTTACCTGTCTGCTGTTCGTCGACGGCCATACCATACCACTTCCCCCCTCCGTTGTTGTTATCCCTTACCGCCACGTCCGGGTCTGCACGCACCTTTCCCACGGCCGCCGTTTCTACTTAATAACCAGGTTAGTTACGCTTTCTTCCCCCCCTCCTTCGCCGGCCCCCGTCCCCGGTCATCGTCCACACTTCTTGTCTTTTTTGCTTTGCCTCTTGCGTTTTTGCCTCATGAGCTTCATCAGTGGGGTCAGAGGGAGAGCCTCGATCAACATTGATGCCGTTGTCATGACTTGACCACCCTCGTTCAGGGTTATGTTTTTTTTTCCTTTGCACTTTCCACGTCCCTCCGTTTCTCCGCCGCCCGCCTCGAACCGATGCCGTCCCGGCGCCCGGCTAAAATGTATACCAGAGACCACTCGTATTCAAAACCAAAAACTGTCATCAGGATGGATCCTGACTGCGCCATATGCCATGCCCCAGCTACCATGGCATGCGATTGCGAGGCCAAGGGACTGGAAGCAGCCATTAAACAAGCCGAGGATCGCATGATGCGATCCATCTACAATGACATACGGTTCGCGAGCCCTGCTTTGTCTGTGATTATTTGATCAATGCAACTGACTGTGGTTTTTGTAGGACGTGGGTTAGAGCTCATGCCCAAGATTACATCTTGGAGTACTTCCGACTACTCACAGAACGCCGAAAAACCGCACACTCAGCCCACCTGGATCGTATCACTGCCCACGCCTACCATTATTATCATGCACCACCCCATCCCAACCAGATCGCCGAAGCCCAGGCCTCCCTGAAGCGCGGAATTGACGAGGATTGGCAATCAAGCGTTCAGCGTTATCCCGAGGTTCTGGAATACTTCTTCGGTCTTGTGGAATTGACGCTCCCGGCGGAGGACGAGCCGGCTGTGAAGGAGCCCCCTCTGAGCGCACTCAATGGTTACCGAAAAGCCAGCCGACGAAACGGTTCAAACGGAGCTCCTATTGAGGCCCCCCCCAGTGGAAGAGGGGGCGGTGGCTCGGCTGCTGTTGCACCCATCACCTACCATGAGCAGGGAGCCTTACCTTCACGAACACCCCCTCCGATGCCACGTCCCAGTCGCACTCCAGCTCCTCGAGAGAGACGAGGCAGCTATGCGCCCCCTCCACCCCCTAACTACTACCCTCCCCCCGGATTCATGCAATGAGACGACTCGACGACGACAAAGTCATTTCACGTAGGAGGATATGGAGATGATCCAAGAAATATTATGAATTCTACGAGCACCACGACCATCGCATAATGGGGGCGCGGAGTCTTACCGGAAGAGCAGACCGGCGTGGCATAATTATTGGGATTTACAGTTTGGGTTCTAAGATCCCCTTTCTTTATTGGTTTAGAAGACATGCGGCCTTGTACGTTTGGAGTATCTGGGGGTTATCTTTTCTTTTCCCATGTGGACTTCTTGTATTGAATTATCTACTGAACAATACCATGCCATAGAAGGCAAAATTTGTATCGATTGTCTGGGAAAGGATCATCCTGAGGTCATCGTGTGTGCGTGTGGGGACTTTGTCAAGTGAGGGGAGTCCTTGGTGGGCTGGAAATATTACGGCAAAGAGGGAATGGATTGAAACTAGTATGCACTAGCTCCCCTCCGGAGGACACATCCGCCCTCGCTGATACCTCTCATGCGGTAAGAACGCACAATTCTGGAGTTGGTGGATAACGATGCATGCAAGCAAGACAACAAGCACAAGTGCCCGATACGTGCCCAACACCAAACCGAGTTGTGGATCGATTTTTCTTTCTCTTGAGTTTCACGAGGACAGCAGATCTACGGATTAGCGATTGGTGGCACGTGGGCAGCATTAGTTGGAGGTTCCTGATTCAAGCGAACATCTTTTTTGCTTATCTCTTTCCTTTTGGGATAGCGCCTAATTACAAAACAGCACCGAAAGCGCTTTTCAAATTCAGGGAGGGAGAAACGGGGGGGAGGGAAAAGGGTCAGGAGAGGACGAGGGGCAGGAAACCGAGCAGGATTGAACTTCTGCTGGACTAACCAGCCTCAAGGTGAGTTTCCCCCCAGGATGCACAAGGTTGGGTTTTTTTTTTAGGTTGCCGGATGTTGTGTGTGCGAGGAGCGAACTGTGGAGATGGCGAGGAGACGGGTGTGGAGGGAGAAGAGGTAGGTGTGGGCGGATCGGATGAGGCTCAACACCGGGATGGCATTGCCGGTGTTGAAGCTTGGAATCAAGTTGTCGAGGGATGGTCGGCCTACGACTCCTGCTTCTCGGAGATGGAAGCCTCCTTGAGATCAGAGGTAACCTCGTCGACCTTCTCGCCGTTGGCCTCGGCCTTCTCGATTTCGGCAATCTTCTGCTTGGCCTCATCGATGTTCTGGCCGTGACGGTTAGCATATTGCCTCTACGCTCAATTCAGGGGGAACTAGTATAAAAAACTTACGCGCTTGGTCTGGGCCTCCTGGTCACCCTTCCAGAAGTTGAGCTTGGTGCGGACCTGCTCAATGACAGTAGGGACGTCGGCGCTGCTCATGGGAGGGTCAATGCCCATGGCGACGCAATCCTCGACAACGGAGGGAGGGCAGTTGAAGAACTTGCCAGCAGTAGCGCTGGCACCACCCTTCTTGCCCTTCTTACCCTTCTTGGCGGCAGCAAAGTACTCATCCTCGCGGTCCTCCTTGCGAACGAGCTTGGTGCCCTTAAGTCCAGCCTCGTCGACGGTTCGCTGGGCCTGAGCACCGAGACCGGTGTCAGCCATCAGGGGTCCCTTCTCGATCTTGTGAGAGGGATCAAGGAACTGGAGCAGGCTGTTGGCACGACGGATCTCATCCATGTAGGCGGCGTCGCTGGCATCAGCCAGACGGCGCTCGGCATCGGCCTTCTTGCGCTCCTTAACGATGCGCTCCTGCTCGGCCTTTTGCTTCTCACGGTATCGCTCACGAGCCTCTCGCTCGAAGGCGGCGTAGGCCTTCTTCTGACCGTAGTAGTCATCCTTGAGCTTGCGGATGGCAGTGTACTTCTCCTGCTGCTCGGCGTTGATCTGAGTTCGCTCGTCACGCAGGCTTGAGATGGACTTGTAAGCCTCGTCCTGCTCGGCCTTGATAGCGTCAAGCTCAGCCTGGATCTTGGAGTACTGCTCGGACATGGCCTTCTGCTCGGGGTCCTCCATGCTGTCTTTGATCTCCTTGATCTTGGCGCGCAGATCATCAATCTGCTTCTGGGAGTCCTCGAACTGGCCGAAGTTCTTGCGGATCTTGCGCAGGCTGGAGATGTCGGAAAGGGCCTTCTTCTCATCGACAAGCTTCATGGTACCGGAGTTGACCTGCTTGTCGAGGCTGGCGATCTGGCGATCAACATCCTCGACGCTCTTGTAGGGGACCTTGCTCTTGGCCGTCTTCTGCTCGTTGATTCGGCTGCGGACCTGCTCGTCGAGGCGCTTGATCTGATCGAGCTTGGTCGTGCGGGCGTTCTTGCCACCGGCCTGCTTCTGGCGGATTTCGTTGGCCTGGGCAATGAGCTCCTGTCGTCGCTTCTGGGTCGGGCTGGGCTGGTCCTTGTTCTTGTTGGGCATAGCAATGTCGATTTTGGCCTTGACAGCGTTCTGCAGAGAATTAGGGTTAGCATGCATATATCAAGGATGCCGGGGCGACGGTGGCCCAGCGGATGGAGGGGAATTGAAGCCATACCAATCGATCCATAGCAGCCTTGTGAGCCTTCTCAGCCTTGGCGAGCTCCTCCTTAAAGACATTCTCGTCGGGCTTGGTAGGGCGCGTGGCCTGGGTCTTGTCCGCCGCAGGGGCGGGAGCAGTCGCCGTATCGGCCATTGCGAAGAGAGAGATGAGGGCGGGCGTTCAGGAGAGGACAGAGACCGAAGAGAGTGTCGGAGCCGAGGCGAGCGACTCGAGAAGAGGTCGACAAGCAAATATGCGAAGAGAGGCGACACGTGGTGGTTGGGACAAAGGGTGCGGGAGAAGAAAAAAAAGCGATCTCGACGGGTTGAAATTGAAATTGAAATTCCACCACTTTCTAGGTGCCCCGTGTCTGGTTTGCGATTGTGAGCTGTTGGGGTCTGTGCGCCCCTTAACCTACCTGCCAGCTAACTCCACGGTACAGTGGCCCCCTGATCCCGCAAAGTGCCCTTTCCTTTCCACTGGAATCCACTGAAGCCTCAGTGCATGCCACCCCTCAGCCAGCGGACGTTGGCCGCTAAACCTTACCTGGCAGGCGCTGGAGCACGGTGCTGGCTGAACGGATACCCGCGTGTCCTTGGCAGCTCCCTTCCCCTAGCGGCTCACACTGACCAAGGACCCCCCCCCTTCTCCCCTCCTGCCAGTCTGGACGCTAGCAGGGCGTCCAAAGTTTATTGTGGCTGGTGAGATGTGGCTTGCCAATTAAAGAATTAGAAAGCATTATCTGTGGCTTGGTCTCTGGCATCAATGAGTTTTAGTCACATGATCACGGCCGCGCTCTGACCCATTCTGCATTGCGCTGGTAACATTTTGCGGTGGCCATGCAAGGCTGAAGGAAACATTTTTGAGAGGGTCCCAGGATTCTGTCAAACTTCAACCACACTCGCCCATATTCGAAGCCACCACGAAACAATGGATATCGACAACATACCCACCGATGCCAAGTCCAAGGAAGTCGTCAGACTCTGGCGCGCTTGGAAGACGGTTCACGAGATGATTGCCGACCGGGTAAGACCTGCTGCCTGCTCCCCGTCGCCATCCTGATCGCAAAACACGTCGACCGCGATGCGGGATGCCAATGCACGCAATGCCAAACGACGCGATGCTAACGCCTGCCAGGAGTACGAGCTTGCCGAGGAGGAAGTCAAGATCTCGCTCGACCGCTTCCGCGACGAGTACTGCAACCCCGACGGCTCTGTCAAGTGAGACCTTGCCCGCTCCTCTCGTTTTCGAAGCGAAACCCACTGACCCTTTGTTTCTTTTCTGCGAACAGCCGAGGCAAGCTGCAGTTTTCTGCTCGTCCTAGCGATTCTATGCTCAGGAAGTCGATACCCCCAGCCACACTCGCCAACCCCGACCCTGTTCCCGACTGCGGTCCCATCTGGGTTGAGTTCCTCTCCGACAAGCAGTTTGGTGTCGGTCAGATCCGCCAGTTTGCCAAGTACACCATCGAAAACAAGTACAAGACGGGCATCATGGTCACCCACGTGCCTCTGTCCCCCGCTGCCCGCAAGACGCTCGCCAGCGTCGAGAACCTGGCTAAGATTGAGTGTTTCCTCGAGGACGACCTTCTCATCAACATCACCCACCACGAGCTCGTCCCCAAGCACGTCCTGCTCTCCCGCGAGGAGAAGACGGCTCTGCTTAAGCGCTACCGTCTCAAAGAGACGCAGCTGCCCCGAATCCTGCAGAAGGACCCCGTGTCCCGGTACCTCGGCCTCAAGAGAGGCAATGTTGTCAAGATTATTCGAAATAGTGAGACGGCTGGACGCTACGCCAGTTACAGACTGTGCGTCTAAGTGGTAATATTTTACGAGGGCAGGGAGCGCTGTGATGGGTACACGCGATGACGCCGGGGACGCGACTGGGTGGCCGCAGAATGGGTTGTATCGAGACGGGGACTTTTGGGACGAGAATGCAGGCGTCGATTTGCACAACAGGTTCAAAAAAAGCTGGCGTTCCAGGAATTTTTATGTATATTGCGCGATGCCGTAGCAAAGCCAATCAAGACTTATTGACCAAACAAGCTCCAGAGAGAGAAACTTTGCTCGTCGTGGTGGATCTGTGCGGTTGTGCTCACCTCGCCGCTGGCCCTCTGGCGTATGGCCAAAGTTGATGATGATGCAGAATGGCTAGTAGCAGCGCTGTCGGCCGGCCCCGACAAGCTTTCTAGCTGGTTAGATTCCTGGGTTTGTCCAAGCCCAAAAAACCATCGGACTACCTATGGAGATGGAATGCCGACTGACTGCTTCTGTCTCGAGTTTGCCGCCACAGAGACTTGGCATCGGTTCCTTTGCTCCGGAGCAGAGAGAAAGAGCGTGTGCGTGTAACTCTAGTTTTCGGAGTTTTTTTTTACTTTTTCCCCTCAATCTACTTATCCTATTCTTTCCCCCCCCTCTCTCATACCGCCAACTTGAACATTGTTTTTTTTTTTTTTTAAAAAACTTCGTTCCCTGTTCGCTGAGCGGCAAAGGTGTCTTGGCTGCTAAAAACAACCTGCTTATTCAATCAGGCAGGCTATGGCGGATGCGGTGGAACTACGTCTGCGACTTTACTCATACACGGGGGGTGGCAAGTGCTTGTAATTTGAAATAGTCAATTGTCTCTCAGACAAGGTATCAAGATACGGAAATTCGTCCACCCATCCATCCATCCATCCAAATAACCAAAAAAAAACAGGGACTGGTCATATTATCAGTCCTCTGCTCATTCATCTGCCGTAAACTTGGCTTTCAGCCGGGGTATATGTAACTTTGTCCCATCCAACATTCCGTGATTGCCCAATGAGGCGGTTCAATAAATGACAAAAAGAAGAAGAAAAAAACACAAAAAGAGCCGATCTGTAGAGTGGGATCGGGGGTAAGCAAACCAACGCGTATAACACCATCCTAACGTGCGGCTCCTGACAGCCCCATCGCGGCTTCATGTCCATGGGTTTCGTATCATCGTTACAACCTCTCTCGATGCTCCTGAACTCGCTTCGTTTCCTGTTTCGATATTACCGACGCCCATGTAAAAAGAAAACGCCGGCCGGACGTCTAAATACTTCTACACCCGAATAAAGTGTCCCCTAAGGAAAATAGCTCCAAACCCAAAAAACATGGTCAATGCCGTCATTATACATGTCGTAGGTGATAGATGTATGTGCGCGCTCACACGCATATGTGTCGTCATGGCCGTTATGTGTAAAAAAGAAAAGGCCGTATAAAATCATTCGTAGGTACAAGAGCTTTACGCCAAAAGGCCACCAGGGTCCCGTAGCTCCGGCTCGGTTTTTGTGTGGATATTTAGGTTCGACTCCTGCCGGGATTGCGGTATTGTTTCCAGTTCGGTCCCTTCGATCCGAGATCTAGTTCTGGACTGTCTTGGCCCTAGGAAGCCACCGAGATCCTGGAGTAGAGTTGTGGAGCCGCGCCGGACGCCTCCAGAACCAGCTGCTACTGAAGGAGCCGGAGGCGCGTGAGGCGCCACTGAGCTGCTGGAAGAATGGCTGGCTGGTCGAACACTTCCGATGCTCTCTCGGGGAGGATCCAGCAACCCACCAACATCGAAGAATGAGACCCGTCTTGGTGTATTGATGGACCCGTTCATTGGCGAAGAGAAGGGATCCTGCGGAAGCAGCGAGTCATCGCTGTGTTCGGCATTGCTCCGTTGACGCTGGGGAAACTGCCACCGCGAGAGATCTTGATCGAGCTTTTTCATGATGGGTGCAGGGGTGAACTGCCTATTGCCATCTTCAGGGGTATCTGGCTGGTTGCGCAGCTCAGGCTCGACCGTCATTCCCAGATCGCGGACAAGGTCTTCGTCGCTGCCCCAGTGGCGATGCAGGGTCGGCCTTCTGGCGGTCTGGATCGTTGGCTCATAGGACTCAGCAATCGAGGTTCGGCGGAACTTCTGTTTCTTGAGGCCTCTGTCTCTCATAAACGAACCCAGCACCAAGGAATTGGCAGCTGCTGTCGCGAACAGGAGTTCGACGGATGCCAAAAGTGATCGGTACTGCTGTCGGCCATCCTCGCGAATGATGTTTGGGACCCGGTAGAGTGTGACGCCGACGACTGACAAACTGAGAGAAAAGAGCATGACGAGCTGGACCTTTCGCTTCACAGTCATGGAGCTGGTGACAATAATAGGGACCGGGAAAATAACAAGCAGCAGGTCAGTAAAAACATTGCAAACTGCCATAGTAATGAGCTGCACGTAACCCTGTCGGCATTGGCCGCCGGGGTTGGGCAGAACTTGCCAATAGTGGCTGAAAGGTCGGCATTCGACAAAGTCGCTGATGACGACAGCTAGGAAGGTGACAAAGAGCACGATGCGAATGACGCGCAATGTTGTTTGCCAGGCATGCTCCCAGGTAGTGAGAGTCAATCGGCAAAGAAACTCGAGGATGGCTCCCTTGAGGACCCATAGTCTGCAACACACACAAAGGTTAGCTAACAAAGGTAGGGTTTTTCTGGAAAGGATGTGCAAGCCACATACGTCGCTGCGTAGAAAATGCGGCTGGCGAGCACGAGGCCGCTAGCGATTTCTTTCCTCCGCAATTGGTCTTCGCTGAGGACAATGCCGTCGAAGTCAGCGTTGTTGGTGCCGTAGAGGAGGATGTAGTGGACGCATCCCATGCGAAGGTACAGCGGGATCAAGGCGAGAGCAGCGATGCGGTCTTCTCTGAACAAGCGTTCAGTTCGAATAAAGCGACCAGCGAGTCGCAGTAGGATGATGAGGGTGCAAAACGAAGTCGTCCACCAGCATACCAGCAAGGTAGGTTTGTCGTACTTGAATGCGCGGAGGGCTGGAGGATCTGAGTAAAGCGTCATGATGACGGGGGCGGTCCGCGCTCGCCGTCCTCCGCGGAGGGCCCGACGAGCGAGGTGGGCGAAACAGGGTCGGCTCTGGAGACCAGTCGGGAATCACAGCGCGGATGGCGCACGCGGCTGAATCAGATATGGTGGTTTGTGGCCGGCTCGGGGATTCAGACTGGCATGAGGCGGCCGGCAGTGGCACTGGGGCGGAAGCGGTAACGACAGCGGCAGGGCGAGCGTCGAATGCATTAAAGCAGCAGCCGAGGGCGAGGCGACAGCATTGAAGGCGCGGAGGAGAGGATGCGGGTAGGCCAGGCACCGGAATATCAGGTGCAGAGCTGGCCCAGTCGAGGTCGCGGATTTGAGGCTGGAGGGCGGGCGATTTGTCGCGGGCCGGGAGAGCTGTCTGCAGCGGGCGTGTAGGTCTGTCTGCGTATAAGTTTCCGAGTTGTCGAGACCGAGAGAGAGAGAGAGAGAGAGGCGGCAGCAGTACAGAGATGCACGCGGCGAGGTCGAGCACCGGACCAGCAGCCTGGCAAGCGAATATGAAATATGAATAAGGATAAGAATGAGAGCAGAGCAGGTGTCAAAGGGTGGATGCAGACAAGGTGCGGCTGGTCGCAAGATATTGCGGAGGCGAGGTCGTGGGCATGGGAGTGAATGTGGGCAAATCGAGACCCCCAGACAGCCTATCCGGCCTAGCGTCGAGTCGTCGAGTCGCACACAAGACAGCGCCCGTCGCCCGTAGCCCCCAAAGGCCGCAGCACCCCGGCTGCCCTTGGTGCAGGGCGTGGGCCTTGGGAGGCGAACGCCCGCCGAGGGCCCTCTGTCCTTTGCCGTTTGGGGCCCTGGGGAACCCTCTTGGGGACCTCTCTCTGGCTGGCCTGGGGGGTGTGGTCCCAGGAAAGGATGAGGGATGGGATGGGCCTAGGCCAACCAAGGATGGAGACTCGCTGGATTAGCGCGTCTAGGGGATACCAAGACAGGCTGGGGCTGTCCACGACGTCCAGCATGGGGCGGAGACCTGTGATGACGGGGATTTCCTCCCCGACTTTTCCTCGAATTGCCTGCTTATTCGCCGGCTCCTCGCCTTTGACGAGCAAATAGGTAGATAGGCTAACTTGGGAAAAGCCACCGCGATCCGGCCCTACGTTACTTCCTCCGACATCCCTGTCTGCCTTGGTCCTCTGGCCCTGTGTACAGGATGACGGATGTGGAATCAGACCATGTCGAGATGCGCCGCGCATCAATCAATCAATCAATCCACCCAGCCAAGCCAAGCAAGCACTGCAGCGGGCAGCTGCTGCAGCTTCTGCAGCTTCTGCAGAGCTGAGGTCCGCAATAAGGTTGCTAGCAGAGTCGAGCACCCGAGCCATGTCTCATGTCTCATATTTTGAGATGCGCTACGGAGAAACAGGTCCATCCGCATTCCCAGATCTGAGAGCCTCGCATTTACGGCATGGTGCTGGAAAGAAAACCCTCTCTGGGACAGGGCAAATGGCGGTGCGCTGGTGGCATGGGATGGGGCCCAGCCGGAAGCACCACGTCCGGTAGCTTCGCCAGCACACCCCGCGGCCGCCGCAGCCAGCCCTCTAGCCTCAAGCGACCGCCACGGAGGGTATGAAAAGAGGCAAGCCAGGCGAGATGGCCAGGGCAGGACAGTGTGCCACACGGGGCAGGGCAGGACGGGAAGCAGCAGGCCTAAGGGCCCAACGGTGCGGGATGTCGCGCGCTGATGTGCATGCCGCTGGTGTGAACCATGAATACTGCTGAAGAAGAAGAGCGAAAGGAATAAAAAGTAACCGCTAGTTGGCGGACGGGTGCTGATCTTCTCCCGTGACGGCGGAACTCTGACCTGGACTGAATCAACGGGCGGTGGGATGTGTGCCAACCAAAACTAGACACCGACTCACGCTCGGGGCCAGCATGTATGACGACGCAGCCCAGTGGAGCACAGCAGACAATTGACGACGCAGGATTTGCTACCAGGCGCCAGAGAATACTGCTAGAGGGGCGCCGGACGCAGATCAGAGGGCAGGCCGTTTCTCTTTCCCAGCTCTGAAGCTGGCGCACGCTAACTAACGGAGCGGTTGCAGTCCCATGAGCCTGTGGGCGTTCTGGGCAAAACGCCATATCGATCCGTTGAGCAGGTGGAGGGGCGCTACCCATTATCCTGCGCTTCAGTGAACGGGGTTTTCTCTAGTCCTTGGTGCCGAGCTCTAGCGATAGCCGGGAATAGACTTTCGGAAGATCGGACAGCCTGCCCTGAGGTCTTTACTGGACCTTGGCCAGGGTTATCATGTCCAAGATATACGGAGCCGCGATTAACAAAGAGCTTTCTGTGGCGTGCGTCACAAAGGAGGAAAGAAGAAAAAAACGGACGACAGTACCATGCCAATTAAACGCCATGGGCTGGCTGCCAAGGACCGGTCATAAAGAAGATGTCTTTGTGATAGTCGACAAGCCAATCAAGTGGGAAATGGTTCATCCAAGGCTGACTGGCCACCTGGCTGTTAGCCAAGGCGGTGCATCTAGTTCTGGAGCTTGGCGGTCATCAGCATCATTTCGAGGTCACTCGCCGAGTCAGATGCTGTATAATACTATTATGTCGGGACAAGTGCCGTTATCTGCAGAATCTCCACTGGCCGGACAGCTAGGGGGCGGAAAAGGCATTCTTACACGAAGTAAGTGAGCTGGCTTCACCCCTCGCCGTCCGTCGGTGGTCCAAATTGGAAGAGGGAGCTGAGGATCGGTGCTGCTGCATGCAACCGCAGGTGGGGATGTGTGCAGCGCGCACGCTCTTCTGGTTCGATGGCTTGGATGGCTGGGGATACCATGGCCCCAGTTGCAGGGCACATCCAGGGCCAGGACTCCAGAAGGAGGAGCCACACCCATCCGGGCCCTGTTGATTTCTGGCAGAGAGCATCCAATCTGGGCGGTCCCTTTGCTCCCCAGGTATGCCCAGGCCCGGCCAGGTCCAACGTCCCAGATGTCCCGTTGGATGGATCCCTGCGACGCGCATCACGCGACAATGTCGTACTCGTTGCCCAGCCGGATTTGCTGATCGCAGGCAGGCAGGCAGCCTCTTTCTCTGCGCACTGAGTGGCCGCTCGACTTGCTCTTTGGAGGGGTGCCGCCGACTGCTGTGCGCTCCCGCACCCTCCCAAGCTTCGCACCCCCGACCAACATAACCTCGATGGAGCAATTCGTCTGCCCTGGCGTTGCAATCATTCCCCCTCCAGCGGACCCGCGTCTTGATCCGACTGGCTCCTCCACGCTGAGCTCCCATGCCCCCCGACCCTCGTCTCGCCGTCCTGCTGGGACCGGTCGTAGGTTTGCGATTGTGAGCATGTGCAACAAGTAGATGAGTATTAAGACGATGGCCATGCAGGGCATCGGGCGACCAGGTGCCTGCCGTGCCAATGGTGTTTTTATCTTTTTTATTTTTGGCGAGCTTGGGCCGAGGCAAGTCAGGAACGGAGCCCGGTTAGCTAAGCACGATGATGATGATCACTACATGGATGATGGCTCTTTAGCGACCAAGGCCGTTTGAGGGAGCCAAAGCAAAGAAGAAAAAATCCAAGAAAAAAAAGTAGCACCGAGCGAGGCAGCCTCTCAGCGTGAGGGGGATGATGTAGGTACGGAGTCAAGGTATCAGGTACCTATCCACCGTCCCAGGCCCTTGGTCAAACCGGCCCACCACGGGTCCGACTCTGTCATAAAGCGAGCCAGCCTGCTTCCCCCAGATGCGACTTGTCAAATTGTTTCGTTAAAAATATCCTGGCTCCCAATCCCAGCGCCTTAGAATCATTAGACGTTCGCTTATTGAACGCGCGCTCTCCCAGCTCACTCATCCTTCCAGCCTCAGCCCCTCCGCTCCGCGGGTGTGCGAGAGAGAGAGAGCGCTGGCTGGCGCCACGGCCCACGTCCTTATCAGTGACCACCCGCCGTGATTACTTGCGTGTAATCTTGGCCCGGAGCTTGGCAGGCTTTGCACTGAGCATTCACCCACTCCCCACTCTTTGCCTTATCTATGGCCTCTTTTTTTCTCCTTCCCCTGGTGCTCCCGCAGCGCACCCGAGCGTCTTCAGCGTGGGATATGGCAAGAGTTTTGGTTGGAATACGGATGCTGGCCACAAGGGCCTTCTTCCCATCCACCCATCTCCTCCCCCCCTGCGCACTGCATCGAGACACAAGAGGTACAGGCGGGATCCGCGATAGCCAAGTCCGATGGCCAAGGCCGAATCAATGCATCCCGCGTCAAGCAACGTGAGCAAATGTAGACGATTGATGCCATCCCTCGGCTGCGACGGCCCCCCCTCGCAACCCGCCAACGTCATGCCTCCGCAAGCCTTTCCGCCACCAGCCCCGTTAACGAGCCTCAAGGAATTCACCAGGGCCCCCCTCAATAAGCGATGGGCAATGGGCACGACTCCTTTGTCTCGCCTGTCAAAAAAAAGTAGCGAAACAAACATGCGCTCATAGTGGCACACCACGGTCCATGGATGATCCCATCTGAAGCTTTTGCCAGTGCTCTCGCAGATTATCAGCACGGCCCGAGCGTCTCGAGACTGGGAAGGTATCGTGTCGCCTTCACCACAAGCAAAACGGATTCGCAATCCGCCGCGAATCCTTTGTGGCAGGTTTTAGCTCACCCATCTGCTTCTTCTCCGTTTCCAACGGCGGTGCCTTGTCCTTCCTACCGGGGGAGTGAGGGCATGATGAGGTTTCGGAGCCATGACCAAGGCTTTCCGCGTTGCACTCTTAATCGGGAGGGTGGATCATTTCTGATCTGATGCCGCACAGTTCTCCTTGCAAGCTGAGCGGCCGTTCTACGCCCAGAGCATTGTTTGCCAAGCAGGTAACTAAGAAGACGTATCGTATCCATGGTGGGATATTAACCAAAAGCACAAAGAATAAGCGAGAGAGAGAAAGAGGAAAAAAGGTAGATAAGCAAGCCAGTCAACACTACGAAATAGGCTACTCGCATTCAAGCCGCATCTACCTTGTTTTACTAGGGATGTTTTCCAATCGTTGTACGAGGAGAGAAATAGTCTTCGTGTTGTGTATTCCAACCCATCCAAACCCATTCTCCACGCCTCCCTTGCTGCAGCGTTTGCTTTTTCATCTGCAAGTATAAGCTTCCCGTCTTGACGCCGGCACATTGACATCCACATGGACATCCACATCAATGCTCCCAACCAAGCATGGTCACCGTCTGGTCCGGGCTTATACTGGGGGGGACCCCGATTGACGATTCCGTGACTAAACGAATTCAAGACCAACGCCAACATCATTGGTGCGGGGTTTTGATGCCTCGGATGAGGGCTCACCTTCATCTATTTGACTGGGGTCTTGCTTGTTCGCCCTCAACTGACAGATGCCGCTTTAGAGTTTTTTTTTTTTTCTTGTCCATGACCAAGGTGCTGGCGAAGCGACTGATTGGTGAGAGCTGCCCGAGGCGGTCGCGAGCTGCAACCAACACTTTCTGGTCTGGAAGCCTTCTAGCCTGGGACCACCAGCAACGGCGCTTCCCCCCCTTCCCCCATTCGCACATCTTAGCACCAACTGACGGTCCAGCGCCTTGGTGTCGACCCCTCTCCAGCGAAGCCGTCTATTTCCGCGTAGCTGGTGGCTGCTCCATGGGCCTATCGCCATCCTTGGCCAGTGCGACTCATGGGTTGCAGGGTCGTCAAACTCTATTCCCCCAAACTCGGCCATCCCACATTTTGTTGGTCGACCTTGTCGGTGTGCTCAACGGCCTGCTCATCATTTGCCATTTGTCAGAACTCGGGACCTGTGGAAGGGGGGGGGGTTCCGAACTGGGGACTGGCTGGGCCGAGCTAGACGCAGCGAGGGCGACACGGGCACTACCAAACTCAAACGGTTGGTGCCGACGTCAACCAGCTTCGTGTAATTGAGATCTGCTATCGCCTCGGGCCAGCAGTTCGTTGCCCAAAAAAAAAAGATGGAAAAAAAAAATCGTTCCACGTTGCCAATTTGATCTGAATATGCGCCGCTCGCGTCCCCCGGTCCCGGCACCGGCAATTTGTATCGGCGGTGCCACGGCAATGTAGACGTGTGTACGTACGTACGTACGTGACTACATGCCGTCGGTGACTTTGATGAAATTACACAACCAAGAGTTCGCAATCATCTCACCATACACACCGCCTGAGGGCCACGATGACAAGTCTTGCTTGCTTATTTGCCAATGCAAAGACGGAAAGTTTATTTTGAGTCTTATCAGACCAAATATCACAAGATGCCGTTTTGTGTTCTTATTTTTATTTTTATTTTTATTTTTATTTCCATCCAAAACCTTCCGGCTGAGCGAAGCACATGGGAGTTGGTTATTGTGGGTGGTGGACTCCGGACGCCGAATTAGAGCAAGCGTCCAGCTGCAGAGCCACAGCCTAGTCGTCAAAAAAGCCTCGAGGCTAGACAAAGGTCGCGGGGAAAAGATGGGGGACGCCAATTTGTTTCCTCACCTTCCGCATACGGCCTCTCGCAATGCCCTCACACGTTAGTACGTAAAATTTTCGGCTTGCAAGATGGATTTATCCCGGCGCCGGTATGCCGGAGAAGCGGCATTGGCCACTCTTATCGGCCAGAGCCATCTTCATTCTTTAGGCACAATGCGTGGCTTCTTGGTGGTTTGGCCGCTGCAACCCTACCGCCCTCTCAATCACACCAGCGCGCCAACACCATCCTTCTTCATCCTAGTCGCAGATCCTCTACCATGGCCTTGATCTGGGGCTTCGCTGCCTGCCCCCAATCGACTCCCTTCAAGCGTTGGGCGGATTCCTCGTCGTCTCTCAGAAGGCCCCAGAGCGCATCGACTACCATGCTCCGGACCCGAGGCCATGGGTGAAGAAACAACGCGCCTAACCTCTTCCGGGCCTCCTGAATGCCCTCCTTGGTTTCTTCCCGCATCTCCATGCCTGCGACCCCGGCGTAGACTTTGACGCAAGCCTCGAGCTTGCGTAAGTTGCCCGTCTTGAAAGCTGCCTTTTGCGTTCGCAAGCACAAGACGCGGAAATTAATCGTGCTGTTCTGAAAGAAACCCACATGGAAAAGAAATGCCACAATCTCTAGCGTCGGTACCAGCACTCTATCTTGGCTGTTCTTCGTCCCAAGGTTCTGAAATAGAGCCTCGCAGATTAATCCGAGGTTCTTTGGGTCTTCGTCGCAATACTCGGCGAGTGCCGCGCGGCTAGCGATGACGAGGTCCTCGTTACCTGTATCGGCGGAAGTGACAAACCCAGCCATCAGCTCCGCCATCCAAGCTTTCGGGTCTTCGGCTGCCAAGTTACGGAGCTGGGGCCGCAGATAGTCCAAGGAGTGGAGTTGGAGGAGGGTTTGGAAGTAGGCCTTGGATGAGAACGTGAGCTCGCGGAAACGAGCCGAATGGCTACCATCTCGTTAGCAAAATTCAATAGTATTAACTTTGGCATTCCGGTACAAACCTATCATTTAGAACTAGCGCAACTGCAGCTTGGGCTTCCGGGCGCACTCGGTCAAGTTTCTCTGCGGAGAGGCGGAGGGCGCTGAAAAAGAGGGCTTGAATGGATGCCTCTGCCCATTTTCCATCTGCAGCCTTGTCGTCTAGGTTGTTCCATAGTTTCCTGGTCGCTCGAAGCGCTTGGACGCGGACATGAGAACCAACGTCGCCTCTTGCATTCGTGGTGTAGTCATTAAGACCGTCCGCGATTAGATCCAAGAACTCCATAGGCTTACCGCAGAGAACGCGGCTTTGAGTAAGACTTTGCAAAATCGCTACTCGCGTGTCGACGTCTTGGTCCCAATCCCACCGCTGCAGGATGGACTGGGATGCCACATCGTTGAAGAGGGCAGCAAGTGGCTGAGCAATGGCCAATGCAGAAAAGTAGCCCTTTCCGTGAGCATCAGCGCGACTGGTCGGTTTGTGTTGAACCTTTTCGGCCCACTCTCCCAGTATCTTCTTTCGATCTCCGGCCTGGGAGAGGATGAGAAGAGCAAGTGCAGCCTCCGCAGCTGGCTCAATGCTTTCCGCCTCGTTTCTGTTGAGCCAGGCGGGGATTATGGAGCGCACTGAAGAAAGTAAGCGCGCAACTTTGTCATCCATATTGTCCAAAGAGTCAAGGGATGATGCAAGGCTCAAGTAGCCTGATTCCTCCTGTATTGAAAGCAGCTCATGTCCAGTAACCAGGAGTTTCGAGGGGCTCCCAAAGAGTGCAACTTGAAGAACAGGGATCAAAGCAACGATTACTCGGCTCGCAGCTTCTGCGAGCAGCTCAGTTTTGCGGTACGCAGTTGATTTGAGATCTTCTAGTATCTCTGTTGCCGTCGTGATTATCTGTTGGATCATAGCCTGGTCAACCGTAGCCCCAGGATTCACGAGGGATGGGAACTTGTCCAAAGTCGCTGCAAGACAGAGTAATAACCCGTGACGTTCCTCGACCTGACGGGTCTTGAGCGTCTTCAACTGTGCTTCAACCCGCTGGAATGAGTTTTTGAAGCGGGCCAGGGGGTCTGATGAGTCAGTACTAGATAGCTCGAGTGTCAAAATACCAAATGCAGAACCACACACGCGTCTAGAAAGTACATCCAGATCACCAATACCTCTCCATCCAAGAAGGGTATCAACGATGGCCTCTCCATACTGGTTCGCCAGCCTCGTCGCATTCACGGCCACTTGCTCAATAGCTCTGGATCGCCTGGCAACGGCGTGATAGTCAACAGCCTGCACAACCCAAATCCCTTGCTCGACTGTATCAGGGTGTCGTCCTATCAGCTCCTGCAAAGCAGCAGATGATCCACGTCTGATATTTCCGGCGGGATCTAATGACGCCGTGACAACAAGCTCTGTACCAAGAACCTGAAGGATGGAGCTGGAGGCCGGGTGGGCCTTTGCCGCGAACACGGAATGCGTAGGGATAGCGAGAAGTTCTTGCGTCGTGTAACGCCGGGCTAATGCCCAAATACCGAAGCACGCCGCATCACGTACATTGGCTCCGATGCTACCTCCCGATATGCTTCGCTGCTCAAAAGACAGTCCCAACAGAAGAGCATGCACAATGTCAGACAGTTGCTCAGCAGGGGGGGAGCGCCGGTACAGCAGGTGTGACAAGGTAAGCATGAGACCGTGCCACTCAAGGTTATCCACGGCAGAGAGGTCTCTGACAGGTTTGGCTGCCGTTGGTTTGCTCCAAAGCACATTGCGGTTGAGTGATTCAAGGACAGCCTCCACGACTTGTGATGCCATGTCAGGATCAAGCCTCAGCGTGATGATGCTCAGGGCCTTGCTTGCTGCAAACCGGACCGGCGTGTCATTATCAGCAACGCACTCGAGAAGGTATCCAATAGCACTTTCTGTCAGGTCTATACTTGTCATATCCTGTGGGGCCTTTCGAAGAAGCAAAACTATCACAGTTCGGATAACCTTGAGTATCATCTTCCTTGCCAGTGCAAATGACACAATGGCTTTTGAGAATTCGTTCTCGCTGGCTGAAATGGCATGGACAGTGTAAAAAATGGACGGCAGATAGGCATCCATGTCAGAGGTATCTGACGAGGCCCGCAACACACCGGCAAGAAAAGACAAAACTCCAAGATAAAAGTACGTCGTCTGTGGAGGAGTGTCTTTCTGAGGCCGGAGAGAAGCCAAACACCAATGAACAAGACTCTCCAGAATACCGAGGTGCTGCATATCCCGCCGGGTGGCCATTCTCACCAGGAGCGCTTTGGCGGCATCTCTCTCCTTGCCAGGGGTGCTGAGATACTTGATAGCGAGAGGAATCATCCTGACGGTAATAGCAGGCAGGTTTTCTGGCCACTTGAACCCCTGGATATCCGGTGCGGTGACATCTTGCAAGTCGACCGACGAAATGGTGGACAGATCAAATGGGGCCAGAAGCAAATGCGAAAGCCAGAGGAGCACGACATAGCGTTCTTCCCATGACCACTTGGTCAGGGAATCCTCATCCTCCGACAGCTGCTCTGATTCCTCAACCGCAAGGAGAAGCAGTTCGAGGTACTTGGTCTCGACGTTCAAGAAGTGGACAATAACCTTTTCGCCCCTGATCTTGCAAAAGGTGTACAAAATTTTACAAATGGCAAATTCGATTGACACGAGCAACTTTGAACGGGACGAGAGAGACTTGCCGCGGTGCCGGGTCTGCAAGTGTTTCAGAAAGGCCTCTGCCAACTGCGGAATCCACTTGGGCAGATATGGGTCGAGCAGCTGCGGCAGTTCCTGGAAGGGGTCAAGGAGCTATCAAGGCCAGGGTGCCGGTCAGCCAGCCAGCCGGCACGATAACGGAAGGGAGGGGAGGGGAAAGGGCGCAAAATCGGGCCATGCACGCACATTCGAGGTCAAACGAAATGTTTCCTTGGCTCGGACGCGCGAGCGAACTCTTGAGCCTCCATGGCCGTCAGGCTTCCACAGAAAATTGTGGAGGGAGCGGTCAAAGTCGCCAAGCAGATCAGCGGAAATCTTTTGCAGCTTGATGTCAAAGTCGGCCTCGGGAGCGTCCATGGCGTGCTGCGGTCGGTGCGGCCACAGGAGGCTGTCGGGGAGTGTTTCAGAAGCCTGAGCGTAGCTTGGAGCTGGTGATCCGTGAGAGGCGTCGTATTTGAGTGTGTGAGGAGCTGAGTGTAGGAAGCCCCGACAGAGCACCGGCGCCTTGACAGAATCGGGTGAGGATCCCGAAAGTACGGGGAGCGCCAAAGTGGGTGATTGGGCAATTCGGTTGCACAATGTTATCAGACCTATTTTAGAGAGCGAGAACAGCCAATGTCGTGCTATCAGAAGTCCGTTCACACTGGTGATGTTGAGGCTCTGTCACAGCTCCTGTAGCCAGTGGGTGTCGCTAGCGTTGCGGGTATGGCATGCTGGTCTACAGTAAAACGCCACAGTACATGTCACTTGATCGCACCGTACCACCGTGGCATTTGTTTCGAGCTGGATTCCAGATTCGGATCAAGCCTGGTCCCCACCAAGCCCACGTTTGGTCCTGTTTATTCCCCTCAGGACCTGAAACAGGGATCAGCTTCCACAAAACCCCTGCCAGCAGTGCGCCCAGCCAGATTAGAGGGCGGCGGCATAATGTAGTATCGTTATGCCTCCAGGGTCTATCAACGTGGGTGGCCCTCTTTGGGTTTTTCGTTTCTTTGTTTCGAGCATGATGTTCCATTGAGGCAATATTGAACACTATGCGGAATAAATAATTTTTACTTTAATTTTCGTCCTCAGGTAGGAGGGTTCCTAGCTATGTGTAGCATTCTCTGAATAGGGTATCAGACATTATATGAAGATCTGCGTAGATCTGATCCAAGATTTGCCGCTTTGAAAAGCATCCAGTGTTCCATCAAATCAAAAACTCCAAATTTCGCCATGCCCCTGATCCGATGCATAAAAATCGCATCGTCTGCAAATCGTGTGCCCATTGGTGCCACTCTAAATTTTTAGTGTAAAAAAAGAAAAAATTGTTTCGTCAAAGGAATATTAGGAAGAAACAGCGACAGCTGCCACAAGAGCATCAATGGCACTGCACTGTGAAGGGCCCGAGGCCTGCACATAGGGACCGGTCCAGGCGACACCCAGACGGTCACGAGAGTTTCTGTCGTTGGCCCAGATAGAGTCGGCGTTCTTGATAATGAACGTCTTGAACTCGTCCTGGGGGGCGACAGTGTTGAGATAGCGAAGGTTGCGGATGAAGATGCCCTTGAACTGCTGACCATCGGTACCACAGTTGCCATCCTTGAGCTCACAGTCGTCGGCTTCGACAAGAATACCGTCGCTGTTGCTGAGCTCCTTGATGGCAGCTTTGGCAATCTTGGTGGCGCTGTCCAGGTAGCTGGTTTTGCCTGTGGCGAGAGACAGCTCGACGAGGGCCCCGAGAATGACGCCCTGGTTGTAGCTCCAGGTCTGCAGCCCGTTGTTTTTGCACTCGGAGGTTAGGCCATCGTTGATAAGGTTTTTGTCGTTGATCATGCCGCTGCTGCGGAACCACTGCCACTGATCTTCGGCGATCTTCAAGTATTCGTCCTTCTTGGAGCTCACTCGCCGGGCCAGGGAGGCGGCCACGGCGAGGTAAAGCTCGTTTGTGATTGCATTGACATACTTGCGATCCTTGTTCCAGTACACGCCGCCATTGCAGTTGGTGCCAGTGGCGGTCTTCATGTCGGCGAAAATGTTCTCGGCCATGGAGAGGTACTGCTGATCGCCAGCGGCGTCGTGGGAGCGGATCCAGGCAAGGGCCCACCAACCCTCGTCATCATAAAACTCGTTGAGAAAGTCGTCGTAGCCGCGCTTCTCCATGAAGGAACGCTTGGCCATGCACCCCGAGTCGCGGTCGATGCAGTATGAGGAGCTGACGAGTCCCATGTTCATGGTCTTGATGGTCTGGACATTTGTCTTTTGGGCGTTGTTGTAAGTAGTGCGCATGAAACCGCCAATGTTTAGCTCGTTGGCTTTGTCAAGGTTGACAGTGGTAAAGTCGGCCATGGCCGTCAGGCAGTTGGCGCTGTTCCACCACGCATTATCCCAAACACCTGTAGCAGCGTTATACCAGTCGTCGTTCAGTCTGTTGATGGCCACGGCGGTGCGGTTGACATAGACACCGCTGCTCTCAGCTCGGCGCTGAGTAGAGGCAAGGAGACTGGCGCGAGCGATAAGCCCGCCCCAGGCGAAGTCGTGCAACATTGTGAAGGAGGATGTGGTAATGGGGGGGAAATAAAAAATAAAAAATTAATACTAGCAGTAGCAGCAGTAGGAGTAGTAGGTCGGAGTCTTGCAGAAACAGTGAAAAACGAAGAAAAGAGACCAAGGACTTATATGGTTGAGTCCGGAGTGGATGAATCAAAGACGACGGTGTGAGGGAATCACAAGACAGGGAGAGAGAGGGAACTATATACAAACATGTCCATCGAGATCTGAAGCAGACCCTCTCTGGTTCATGGAGCATGGACAGGCGCTACGCCTCCATGGTTGGACCAGCACAACACCAACTTGATCGTCCGGCATGGGAGCTGTTCCCTCCGACATGGACCCCAAGAGGTGACGAGAAGGTCAAGGTTGAGCTCTTGGAAGACAGGGGGGCCCATGGCAGGCAGTGGGGTGTCAGCGCATGGCCAAAGGAGCTATGATTGGCGATCACGGGCGGCGTAGGGAAGATGCGACGCGCCGAGAGCACAAGTGGCTACGGACGGGTGCCGTGCTGGGCGGCGACATGTTGGCTATTGAGTTGCCATGGGGCGGCTGTGGTGTTTCAGGAAAAATAGGGAGATTGAGTTGTCATGCTAGCTCCCTGGAGCCATACCAATGGATGGGCCAGCCCAGTGGTGCGGGCCGTGGGTGCCCCTGGCGCATGCCACTATTTTTTGCCTGCGAGGTGCCGGGGTGGCTGCCGATTGCTTCTCGCTGTGGGAGCCTCCAGTGAGCCATGGCTGCTGCTCGCCCGCGCACAGTCTGCCGCTCCTGCTCCTGCTCCTGCTGTTCCTCCTCAGCGCCGAGCGCCCCCTCCCCCATTGGGTCGCCGCGAGCGAGAGTGCGTGAGCCACTGCAGGGCCCGTCCTCTGCTCTGGATAGCACTGTTTGGATGCTAGCCGAGACGCGGCGACAGCCTGTGGCACGTGCTGCGAGCTGTGAAGACAGTCCCTGAACCTGAGACCAGATAGGGAGCTGCCGAAGAGCGATTGTGTGGTTCACCTTTCCCACCACTCCGGAGGTAGGGAATGAGCTTGATCCCAAAACCAGTGTATGCTTGCTCGCGGCGCAATCCCAGGTTCATCCTTCGGTCCTCACGGTTCCGGAACAAAGCAAGAACATGACTATGCTTTTTCCCACCTTCTCCCTATTCCCTCTTCGCAAGGCCTACCAACCTCTGCGAACCGTGCCCCACCCCGGTCCCCCCCGCCGGCCATCATGACATGGGCACAAATGCCATCATCATGCGCTCTCCGCATTTTGCATCCCATCGCATAGCCTTTTTCAATGCTGCGCTGACATGACCCAGCCCTAATGTATGCACTGGACATGCATATTGTTGGTCGTCAACCAGGGGTTCTGGCATTGATCTGTTAAACGTTTTCCATCCGCCCAACCTTGGGATGGTTGCATGCCTCCATCATCCTTCTCACAGTCATCGCCTCGCCCTCACAAGCCAAGACAATCATTGCCTGGGGCGCGGCAGGACCGGAAACCCACGGCTGCATGTATATTCCTTTTTTCATCTACGCCGCAACAACTTCAGCTTCAGCTTCTTGCAAGCCCTGAGTCGGAATCCAAGAAACCCCACCTCCACCTCCTTCATCTCTATCGTCAACCGTCTCTGATCTGATACCGTATTTCCGCGCGCCAAAGTCGGTCGTTGATGGAACCCGCACCGGAGCCTCTAACGCCAACCCTTTCACCAAACAATATGGGTTTGCGAAACACACACTACCAAAACCCCCTAGCCTACAAGTGTCACCCACCGGCGATCCGACCGCCCAAGCGCGTCGCCTCAGGCCCGTCGTCGAGTAGTCCGGTGTTTCTATAATCGGCCCACCGATGGTCAAGCAAGCCAGGCCCGTGTTCGCCACCAGAGCCCCTCCAAAAAAAATTCCTTACACTTGTCCGTGCTATGTGTATGATGTGAGTTTGTTCTAGCTGTCTGACCTCTTGATGTTTCCGACATACCCTGCACAACAGGTTTTTTTCGTCCCCCAAGCCATGATCCACTCCAATTGATCTTCGCAAATATTGGCTTGGCAACAATCCTTCCGCCAGCGCATCACCAAGGTTCCCCTCTGTGATTTACCCCATATGGTTGTTCTCCGCGGTCATGGGTGTTCGCGGGAACGTCACTATGCACCGAGGAGCAGGGTTGAGCAAGGAGGTGAAGATCTAGACCTCTTTGTTTTTTTCTCTTAATCCGAGCTGAGATGCCAAGCATCAATGGACTGGTAGTTACGAGAGACTAACGAGCGGACCAGTATCAGGTTTATTGTTGCGGCTCGGTAAAGTCGAGAAACCTATCATAAACCTCAAACAGCTGTGCATCCATAACCCTTGCCCAACAGCACATCATCGGTTGGTTATTTTCCGACCCATCCAGCGCATCTAAAAATAACAGGTGCCGGATCAAAGAAAAAGAAAGGAAAAAGGACTAGATCAGAAGCTAGGACGCGAGAAAAATTCCTCCGGAATCCGACATGCTCAAAGATGACCGTCACCCCCGCCAAGATGATGAATTAATACCTTGTCCAATGTGAGCTAGCCGGGGTGAGGCTTCGACAACCAACGGAATTCCCTTGCCGTACATGAAGATGTTCAATGTGTCTAGATTAAAACACGTTTTTTAGAAGACACGCAATATTCCCTTTCATTTCCACCGCCGATAGGTTTATCACAACTTTGGGCCGGGCCGCGCAACACTCGTTAATCACTATCAAGCAAAAAAAAACGCGTCCATTGGCAAACCCGGCGACGGCGCTTAACAAACCCGACTAAACAACCCCGGTTCTCTCGCTTGCCACCTTGGCAACATGAACCATTGGCTTCGGAAGAAGAACAGAATCAACCGCGCAGAATCTAAAATTAACCTTTCTTGCCCCCCATCGCGGCGATCCCCTCTTCAAAGTCCTCAGCAAACCGGAGCCGAATTCCCAGTGTTGGATTGCATCAGCTGCCAACAGAACTACCACGCGCCACGATGGGCGCAGCTGGGCGGCGAACTTTTGACTGCTGTGCCAACGCATCCGGCTCAGAGACATTGAGCCATTTTGCAACCAAACCCGGGTCACAGGTGTTTCTCTCCTCACACTGCATGAATCCTCCCAACGGCGCACAGCCTTGACGTTGGTGCTCATCGCAGCCTTGGCAAAAAAAAACCCGTCTTAATTGCTGTGCATCCTGCGTGGCGCCGCACGCCCAGTCCTTCTCCGTCAGCACGAGGAAGGATCCCTAGCAGTGTCACATTCGGACCCCGCGCGCAATGACGGCATAGCCCGTCCTCGCCATGTCACCGGGGGCTGTGAGGGCCAAGATATCGTCATGAGACATCGGAGATGGACCCGAAATGGAAATGCTCCAAATCAAGCACGCCATGTTTCCTATCCTATTCCTTTCGCTATCTTGTGGTTCGTCCGTTGACCAAAATGCAAAAGTAAAGTCTACAGGTGCACAAAGAAAACCTCCTCTGCGTCGAGCCATCTAACATACATAGAAAAAATAAATTTGCACAGAGAAAGGGTATATCGACCAAGACACCCCAACGCCCGTTCCCCTGGCTATCAGTCATAGCTCAGATGCCCATCATGTTTTGATTATTTTCATTTCGATTAAACCGCCAAATCCTCTTTAATAGTATCCGCCCGGTGTTGGCGGAAGGTCGCCGCTTCCTGTTGAGCCGGCGACGCTGGCAGGTCGTCCTCCAGATCTGTTGGATCGGCGAGTGCCAAATCTAGAAAGCATGGACACTGACTTCTTCTCTTCGCTGAAGACGCTGGCCCGGTCAGACAATATGTCTCCGGAGTCTCGCAGCGTGGCAGTATCAACAAAGGCCTTGGGGAATATTCCCCACTGACCTTTGGCGTTTGTGCCAGACCAGCACCAATGTTCTTGGTATGCCCCTACAGGAGTGTCAGTGACGGCCTCATACTATCCAATTTGCAAGTGCAACGGGCAGTTTTCTTTTCTTTTCGTTATACTTACAGCTGATATTGCTGATGACCTCCTCCTTGTCAAACTTGAGCCATTTCGTGCCCTTTCTGTCTTTGGGGTTGAACTTCCACCGTGTCGTCACCTGCGTTTGGCTGGTTCCGCCAAGTTGCAACTCATCATCAGGAGGCTGGTCCAGTTTGAGGATTTCCATTGGCAGGGAGGCAAAGATGCCGTCGTGCCATCCCATGGCCCATTCACCAATGTACTTTTCCGGCCAATGGAGACCAACAATCCTGGCACCCTGGACCATTTCCAAAGCTGGCGTCTTGTCAAAAAGCAATCGCTGGCCGTACATTCTTCGCGCGGCTTCCCTCGAGGTGCCCGTGGGGAGGAGTGCGATTTCATCGGCCTGTTCAATCACGGGGTGCGATTCCTGGGGTTTCTTGAAATGAATGTCGTAGTTATTGTGGAATTCCGAAGGTACTTCTTCCGAATAGATAATGGTTACTCCAGGGATATTTGGCAGCGGCCGGGCGTGGCGCGCCAGGTGAGCGAAAAGGGCCTTTTGACTAGTGAAGACGGTAGCATCACTAGCGTGCAATGTTTTGCTTGTGTGAATGCAAAACAGGCACCCGTAGAGAATGTCGTCGGACCTTCTAGTCGAAAGGTGACTTTTCTGGAGGAAACGAAGTCGAAAGCCGATTCCGTTCTTGACGAAGTTACCGCGATCTGATACATGGTCAGCATACTAATGCAGCGCTAATTCAAGTTAAAACTAACCAGCGCCGTTGATATCCAGCTCAATCTCCTTAAAGTCAAGCTCGAAGAAACACTTGATGCATCGTCCAATTGTGGCAGTGGTTGCGAAACCCTGTATATTCCAGTCAGTTGCATGGTCTTTGAAAGGTGATGGAGTAACAAACCGCTTTTTTGGTCTTCTTGACACCAACTCCACCCCTGAGGACATCCTGAGCGCCTTCGCAGAATCCTTTGTGGACATAAAAAGAGCTCTCAGGAGAAACCCTGCAGTCTACAGCGTATGGGTTTGGAGGGTGGGCTGGGTCGGCCTTCTCGGTATCAACCGGGATGAGACCGGTATCGACATCGATGTCGGGAGCGATTGGATTGAACTCAGTCTGTACAGGAATTGGGTTTTCATCAATTAGTGGTGGGAGCGGCAGCGGCGGGCTCGATGTTTTAGCCTGCCGACGCGCATCCTTAGCTGGGGGAGTTGGAAGAGGTTTTACGTATATCGGAGTCGGTAGGGAGGTGCCGAGCGTGGGGCTGTTCTGAAGACCAGACACGGCAGAACCGCGATGGTCCATGGTTATGGGAGTGGTGGAACCGTCATTTCGTCGGTTGGTATCAAATACAGAGCTAATGTTTGATTCTAAGGATTCTGGTCGGGACGATGGCGCCCTATAGTCAGGCAAGGGCGGTAATCGACCAACCTGTGAGAACCTTCCTCCTTGGCTCTCTCGGTCGGACACAGCATCCTCAGGGATGGGTGTAGACATGATAGAGGTTGCAGTGGAATACCTGCCCCGAGGGGATTGGCTAGGGAAAGCGTTGTAAGGCCGTTCATGGGTGGTATCGAAGCCTGTAGGGCTAAGTCTAGAGTCGTTGCTTATTTGCGATGACCGATCAGCCCCGGTGTTCAGCGGCCGAGGCCTAGCCGGAGGAATGATCTTGGGTCTTGATTCCGGGCTCATGGGCGGCGAAATCGGGTCCATTGGGGGTGAGTCGATGGGCGCCACAGGGGCCCTCCTGTCGAAGGTGAAATCATCCCGCATGCGGCTTTCGGGAATTGGGGGCGGAGTCTTCACATCCCACGGGTTGGCAGACGGCGGCCTAGGCGGTGGCTCAATGGGAGGAAGCGGTTGGCGCGGTGGCGGCACCGGTGGTGGGAAGCCACCAAAGAGTCCTTCATCAGGGCCAGATTGAGTTTGCATCATGCGCTTCAGCTGATCGGTCGCTGCCTCGACCGTTACAGGGTCGGGCGACCTACCACCCGAAATCGAGCTGGACAGGTGAGGCGGGGGGTCGATAGGGGTGGTAGCTGCAGTAGAGGTATTAGGAAACAGAGGAGGGATCGGCGGAGGAGACGGCGAGAGCAAAGGCGATCTGGGCGCTGACATGCGCGTCATGATGGAGCGAGCATCGTGGTCCATGGGCACCTCAAGCTTCATGCGCATGAGAATGTCATAGATTTTGGGAGCAGCCTTGCGCGACAGGCCCTGTAGCTCGGCAAACTTGTCGGCATCAAAATCGTCGAGTTCGACAAAATCATCAAACTCCCAGAGCAGGTCGTTCAATTCGGAGCGAAAGTTGGCGATGTCATCTAGGAAAGCAGGCGTCAGCCGAGGCGGTTACACAGCTATGGCGGAGTAGGCCGAGCATACCGTTTTCCTTGAGGGCGTCAACAAAGTTGGAACCATACTCGTCGAGGTGTTTGCGACAAAGGGGCTCGATCCTCTTGAGGGCGCGCTCGCCTTCCTTGACGAGAGACTGGGCAGCCTTGAGCATAGGCTGAGCGTCGCCGGCATTTTCGACAGCGGCGCGGCCCTTTTCGACGATGTCCCGGAAGGGCGTGACAACGAGGTCGGCGACGTCGTCCATGTTGAGCAAGCTCTACGGACTCGGCTCGACTGGCAGGTTCGTGGGCTGATGCTGGATACGTATGCTTAATGTATTGCCGTGTTGGTTAGGGAGGAAAGATGGAGGGGAGAGGGAAAAGCCCAGGTGGTGGTGGTGGGCGTGTAAGTCAATAAGAGGCGGCAGCGACAGGGCAGACACAGGAAGCAGGCGGCGCAGCCGAGACCAATGACAGAAGTGGCCGCAGCAGCGTAAACGGCAAGGGATTGGGGTGGCGGCACATCACACGACAGAAGGGGAACCGAAGGCTGATGAACCAGCAGTGGAGTCCACAACGGCTTCAAGTCTGGAGCTAGCTTCCGGGCTTGAAATGCAAGAAAGAAGAGGAGGAAGAAGCAAGGAAGCAGAGGGAGCGGACCGAAGGTATACCAAAACGGGCCTCCCAAATGGGAAAACAAAGGGCCCGCCGGGACGCGAGAGACGGCGCCGCATGCGACCCATGCCCCAGGCCAGACAGAGCCGTCGCATACCCATGACAGGACTGCCATGGTCGTGGCATGGGTGTGGGATGGGCGGGCGACCCATGAGCTTGGGGATGGGTGGATGGGTGGAGAGTATGCGAATTGCAGAGCGGAGCAGACTCCACCGCTGGATCTATCCATCGCGGCGGTGGTGCTGGCTGGACGTGGGACATGGACGATGTGCGGCCTCGGCCACCGGCTTGGCCTCCCCGGGGGGTGCGCAAGGCGAAAACACAAGCAGGTGGGTGATGGGGAGCGATGTGGATGGGTGGGATGAATAGGTTAACGGGGCGAAAAGAAAGGGAAAAACGCCCAGAGGGATGCCTTGATTGATTGCTGCCTGCCAGCTTGCCCGCGCAGAAGGGCAACGAGTGCTTCGGGCCATCCCGTGTCAGCGGCGGAGCAAAACCACCAAAAGAAATCCTACAGGAGACGGGCGGTTATGTTTTCGCTTCGGAGGCGCATTTTGGAGAGCCTGAGTGGCCGAGCCAGGTGCGAGCAATGCGCGATGGCGTCTGTGAAGTGCAAAGTTGACAATAGGCACCGGGTCCAGGGTCTGAATGTGGCCAAGGAAACAAGGCACAGACGCAGCAAGGCAAAATACAAGTAGCGCGGGGTTCCTCATGAGGCAGTGTGGCATGTGCGTCCACGCCCGCCATGATTGGCTCGCGGGGGGGAGGGGAGTGTGCAGCAGCAGCCGCCTTCATCCATCATGGCCGCCACGGCGCACACGTTAAAAAAAAAATTGCTGCTTGCTTGTTTCTCATGACAAGCTACAAAGGGGGCGCCATATGTGACCTGGCCGACCAGCAGGCGCCACATAGTAGCTAAATGGGGAAAAGAAAATAACGGAATGAATAAAAAAAAGAATGCTTGTCTTGATTTACTCGGCTCACTAACACCAAACCAACAAGCACTCCGTTAACTGGGCTGGCGGTCCACAAGCTGGGCTTCGTGCAGTCCCACTTCCCGCGCGCACGTTGAGCCATCTGGGCAACGGGATTGGGGAGTTGGTCTGCTTCTTCTTCTTCTCTGCTTCTCCCCCATGCCACGGCCGGAACGCGGAACCTCATCAAGGACCCTTCCCCGGCCGGCCCCATCGAGGACTACTTCCCAAGATGTTCTGTTCCTGCCGACTGCCCTGCGCTACGCTGACCAGGGTTCACTCACTACACGACTCGGGGGGAGGGGACCAAGACAAATCGTCTCTCTCACGGTGCCTGGCTGTCTCGCCATCACGGAGGCCATCGACCTCCAATGCGCGATTCAATTGGCCACATAGAGCCGTCCCCAGGCGAGAACCTGGCAGCGTGGGACACGATCCCTTCCCCCCCTGCGGTTGCACACGACGGTGGGGAAGTGTTAATAATTGCTTCTCCCATCTCGGTCACCGATCTGGTCGAATGGGCCTCGACGTGCTGCAACACCACCCTGACCGAGCGACCCTTATGGTGTCGCGCAAGCAAGCTGATGACCCTAGTTTTGCTGCTAAACCTGCCATTATGGCAGTCCTCTTCTGAGTACACACGCTGTCTCGCTTGTGCCGTGGCGCCGGTCCAAACGGCACGCCGCCGACGTCGTAGCAAGATCCCGAACCCTCTCCGGTGGCGTCTTACACTGTCCATGGATTTTTTTTTTCGGGGTCACTGTCAGCGTCTGGTTTGCCGGTTTCGAAATGACCATGGTGTGAGAGCACGGCCGAGTGCTCCGAGATGCCAGTGCCACGTAAGTTGAAATTGGACCATCTTGTTGGCTGGGCTGGTCTTCTCGATAGTTCTCTACAGCTTCAGGGGGGTGCTTACGTGCATGGAAAGAGCCGGACGGGCGAGGGAAAAGGGCATGGCGTAAGGGGAGGGGGGGAGAGTGGGAAGAAGAAGGGCGCTCTAGCCTAGTGCTGGCATGCATACAACCCGTCCCTAGCTCTGCGCGAGTGATGGCTGTCAAGATCGTGCAAGTCGATCAAGAAGGAGAGGCAGGTCACGGTCGAGGCGATCGACCCTCTTCCCCAGAGGCAGGCCAAACCTAGGATGCAGATCCTCAGATTGGCCTTGCTCTTGTTTATTCTCCGTTGCAAGAGGACGTGATGGGCGCCGATCACATTTGTCAAAAGGGGGTCAAAAACGTGGCTCCAGCCCTGTCCTTCCACATGCTACCGTAACCGAGTGGTCGGGGTCTGCCGCAAAGAAAAAAAACGGGAAATAAAGCTATCGTACGGTACCTGCAACCGGGTCAGCTTAATCTCAAAAGTGAGCGGACCCAACCCGAGATGTGGGCATGCACCACCCATGCCTGTCTTGTCTTCCCCCTTGTAAGACAAGACTCACGCAAGTCTGCGCCGTGACATTCCGTGGCGGCGAGACAAGGTTTCCTTCTGTTGCTTTTTTTTTTCATCTCCTCTGTCTCAACTCCGTGCCTCGGCGTCTAGCATTTTAGGTTGCGGACTTGAAAACCGTTTACTGGTTTTTGAGCCCCCCTCCCCCTGGCTGCTATACGCCGCAGGGCACGCATGCCAGGATGTGCTGTAGATCATTGCCGAGACATTCGTTCCCTATGTCGTGCTTTTTTTTCGGGGGGGAGGGTTGGATGACACACAAAAGCAGCAGGTAGGAAAGGCCAGCAGCGAATAGGAAAACAGAAGCTGGGATAACACGGCGGCATCTGTGTCTATCCCAATTTTTGCCGGCGTTGATGTGCACCAATTGTTCGCAAGCCTCTCTGGAGCTCTCGACGACACTTCCAACTGGAGCTGTTTGACCCCCGGGCTGTGCCACCCGCAGCCACCACTCGGCTACAGAGGAGCTTGGTATTAGCACGAGCCATTCTAAGACAATATCCATCCATCCATCCACGTCAGTGCGTACGTCCTTATCGGTGTGCCGGGATGCGATGGGACGGCTACTGCGAAGGTTCGTCCGCACGTGAGCAGAGACCACTTAGCTTCGCGCACACACTCCGCAAAGTGGTCTCAGCTCATGTCATCTGGCAGAGGCAAAGATTGCGCAATACCCACTGCTTGTGCTACCCTGGACTATGTCACTGGGGTTGCAAATGGACGGTGAGTCTCGACGCGATGCCTGGCCCCTTCCAATCCCCATGATTCTTCGGCTTGCGAGTTCGGGTACTAAGACCAAGACCAAGACCAACTTTCTTCATGACCGTCACCGATCATGTGGATCACAAGGGGAACCTTGCGACGACGACGACGACGACGATGACGGTGCACAACATGCACATGCTTCCTTTCCGCCGATCCCAGAGAAAACCAAAAAAAGGTAAAAATCTCACCAAATACCCTTTCTTTAGCAGACATGCTTCTTTAGGGATAGACCAGCCCACCGAGAGCAGGGCCCCGTTCACCTGCGAGGCTGCAGAATAGCTAATCAATCCTTCGGCGACATGGACCTGGCTCTATACGACAACAAGTTATCACTCCCCCCCCTTCCAAAATGCAACCAGACGAAACGTTTCAAACCACCAATTGGGCATTCCCTTGGCTTGGTTACCATTTCACATCGAACCAGTTTAGGTTTAGGCTCGCTGTTCCCCCTTCCCAGCCCATATGCGAATTCGGGACGGGCCCCTACAACTATCTGCGACAGCTCCTGTGTCAAACAGCAGACACCCCTGCCGACCCGTTGGGTTGGTTGAATCCTTTGACGAGGCTATCAACTTATCAACCCGCCCGCCCTCGGCTCTCTCCACAGGGACTAGTCGACCCTGGCCCGCACCACGCCCAACACAGAAGCTGCGGCGGCAACTCTTCATCTTTCAACTTTATCAGTTCCCCGCCCCCTCCTTGTTCCCGTTTTCACTTCCCCATGCGTGCGTGACTTTTTTCGTGTCCGCCTCCGTCGTGGCTGAACTCGGTATCGATATGCATGCCGTTTCCTGCTTCGTGCCCGCATAAACTGTTAGCGTCTCCCGCGCCGGGCGACCGAGGCGTCATGAGGCAAGCTTGCACCCCCGCTCTCTTCGTCTCCCAAACGCCTTGCTGGTCAAGTTCCGCCAGCGTTAGGCATCACGAGGCGGAGGGAGGGGGCTACGAGGCGGTCTACGTACATGGTGCATGGCATCTCGAGTCCTAGCGCCGAGGCTTTCTAGAAGGCTGCCCTTTTCATGCCCGAGATCAACAGGCTCCGACCGATCCGCCGGCCGGTTCGGCCGGCTCCTACCTTGGACCTTGTTCAAAGTGTAAATAAACTCCCTAAACTATGTCGTGAATTTTTTTAATAATTTTCTTATACCCTCGGTTTGCAATCACGCTCCAGGTTGCAAAGGAAACGCAACGGTGTTTGCTCACGAGTAAGATTCTACACTGGTGCGAATCTTCTACCAGGTTAAGTGTTGGCCAGCTTCACGTAGTTTCCAAATGAACCGCATCCCTTTACCACGGGGGCAAATAAAAGCTGAAGAATATCACGACTTCAATTTTGTTTCCAAACTATGGGGTATGGTTGTTAGAACTAGTCAATGCGCCTGCCTGATGCGGCATCCTGCACGACGCTACGCCATGTTTTGCTTCGGTATCCAGCGTTCTCGCATCATGTTTCATAATGCCGAGACGCTTCCCCTAACTAAGCCTTCTGGCTCGGTGAAGCCTTTGGATTTCCATCCCGTGAGGCAGCCTGTTTCATCACCACTGTCAGCCACATCTGCCCCCACGTGTTAGACCAGGGCAGTTCCACTTACTTGCTGCTCAATCATTCTTCGTCCTACCTCAATGGTCTCCTGCAAGCCTCGCTGTCGTTGCCAAAAACTGCAATGCCATTAGACTCGGAAACATGTAACAAGTCCGGGGCGAAACTTACGTCTCCTCAGGGGTTCCGTGCCCACGGATCGACGCCTGACGGGCCTCCTCTTCCAACGCCTCTCGAGTAATCTTTTCACTCGTGGTGAGGTTTGGAGCCACTACAATGTCTTGACCAAGGCTTTCCCCAAGCAGTCTTTTCTTGGTCGTGTACCGCTCTTTCCGCTCCTTTTGGAGCCCAGGGCTATCCAACTTACCCAAGACAAACCGGACGGCCATTTGTGCCGCTAAGTAGAAGTGTTCAGCAAAGAGAATGCTCAAAAGGAGTCCCCACCCTGTGATGCTTGATGTTGCGCTGCTGATCCCGTCCTGGGAATTGCTGCAGAGATACACAATAGCGGCGCTTGTAATGCTGCCGAGCCAAGAGAGAAAACCAAGAGCGGTCAACCAGGGCCCAATCGAGTCAGCTCTCCAAGGGATGGGTCGGCGACAGCTGGCGGCAATCTTGAAGGCGTCAGATCGTAATTCAACCCAGTTGTTGGCCAGGAAGCAACAGGCAGCAAGCGGCCACGCAACGGAGAACAAATTGAGGTAGCCTTTCTACTGTTAAAATACACTCGACTGTTTTCACGGTTGGGTATAGCTTACCAAATTGCATAACCATCTCGCGATAATCGCCAGTCACGTCGTACACCTCCAACTCACACTCCTGACGAACTCTTTCCAAGAATTCGGCTTCTTCCTCGTGATCGTGGTTCTGCTTACCCTTGGTCTTGAATTCTTTGGCTTTGGACATGGCCTTCTGTTTTACAAGGGGTACGATCAACTCCGTCACAAAGTTGACAATCTGGGCCGTGACCGTGAAATAATACATCTGGTTTGTGATTCGGGCAGGGTTGCTCTCAAAGTCTCGGGTAGGCAGCGGCTTTTCGCTAAAAGTGATAGTTTGAGCGGTCCTTCTCCAGAAATCGAGGAAAGGGACAAGAATATGCCCAAAGGGGATATAAACGAAAGCCGTGAAAAGAGGAGCCATGTAGGAAGTCATGAAATTGAGGACGAATTGTTTTTGGATGAGAGCGGCATCGTGAGCTAAAATAAATTAGCAAAGTACTGAGCATTGGATCGAAAGGTGTACCATCAACTGTAGCATAGTTCTCCAACTCGGTCAACTTATCGGCAGCATTCATGAGAAGAGTGGAAATAGTTGGCGTGCCGACAACAAGAAGAATAGTTGGCAAAAATCCCTGAACATGAAATGGTTAGATATTTTTCATCAGTCATATTTTGATGCATGTATGCTCACCAGATACTGTTTGCCAGGACCTTGGTAAACTTCATTTATGAAAACCTCGAGGGAATTGCACGATACGATAAGCGTCCCTAAAGCAACAACGCAGATGAGTGTAAATGGAATCTGCAACGCTTGGGTCTTGATTCGCTTGAGTGGCGGGTAGACCTTGACGGGCTCGCCGGTGACAGGGTCCTCTTCCTCATGATCCCACACAAACTCAGGACGGGGTTGTTGGATATTGGAGACGCCGCGAACACCCCACTGAATAGCCAAGTCTACCTCTTGCTTCTTCCAGTGCTCAAAGAAGATGACTGACCAGAGACTGCAAAGTAAAGCGTAGACGGTAGAAAACTGACCCAGGAGCAACCATGCGC
Source organism: Calonectria leucothoes (assembly GCA_002179835.1). Lineage (NCBI taxonomy): Eukaryota > Fungi > Ascomycota > Sordariomycetes > Hypocreales > Nectriaceae > Calonectria > Calonectria leucothoes. The sequence continues at coordinate 393,993 of NAJI01000175.1, read as the reverse complement.
CAAAGCCAAGTGCGGCGGGTGCAACGAGGAAGCGGAAGTAGGAGCGGAGAAAAGCAAAGTAAAAGGCAACACTTTCGCCGAACTTGTCACGGATGTTATCAAGGTCATCTTGATCCAAGAGATACTTGGTACTCCACTTCTTGAGCCAAGCTTTATTGAAAGTGCTGTCATGCAAGGGAAACACTGCAGCGACATACTTCCATTTGGGACTGGACGAGGCGATGCCGGCACCGCCTTCATTTTTAGGCCTGGATATCATGAGATATATCAATCGTAGACGCTCAGCCTCAGTAACTGGTTCGTTTTCAAGAGCCTGGGCAATATCTTTCTCGGGGGCCGAGGAACGAACGCCATGCAGCCAATCCTGAAGTCGGGCACGGTAGGCTTGCTGTGCAAGGAGATCGGAGGAAGCAATCTTGACAAAGATGAGGAGGGAGCCTTGGTCGCCATGGCGGACTTCGGTGGCGAGGCCAACGGTGGTGAGCGACTCGACGAGCTGAACAAAGCCAGCCTCTGCTTCAGTGCGTTCTGTTAAAGGGAGAGATGGATTATCAGCAATTTGATGTGCGATGCATCAAGGCAGGACAATTACCAGCAGGCGGGACTTTGTAGTGGATGACATAGTCAACCCTGACGAGATCATGATTAGCAATGTTTTCTTTCGCAGGGCTGGTATGGGCAATCGACGAACCCAAAGTTGCCCTCTTGGGAGCCGTCACCCTTGGGAACGGCCATGGTTGGTTGGTGATAGAGTGAAATATAGCCCCTAAGTTTATTCAGGTGGAGAGAGCGACATTTGGCGGAGTTTGTGATTCCGGGTAAACAGGCTATGAGGCACGGCGCCAGGGCACTGGGATGATGACGACGAGACGATGAGAAGCAAGCTCTGGTGGGATTGAGAGCGACGTCACCTGTCGATCCATTTGGGGCATCGTGTCTTGAGCCGTGCCCCGCACCACAAGAGCTCCAAACTTGCGGCTCGCCCTCTTCCTGGCGGCGGGATCCAATCATAGTGCCCGGGCCCCACTGTAGCTTGCTTCCTTCAGCTGTGCAGGGGTTTTGCAGGCCCACTCAGGCAAGCTAAGGCAAGCTCCTGCTCGGGCAGTAAGTTGACATCAACAACATCAAAAGCCGTCTTATTGTTCTAATAAATGGGAAAGTCTCAGTGAAACAAGGAAATATCGGAATTTGAATGATTTGCTTTCTGAACTAAAAGACGAGTGCGTTCTACTTCTCATGTGGAAGTAAAAGCTTTGTATACGGTCGCAAGTTGATATCAAGGCCATCAGAAGACAAACTCTTTTATGTTTGGGCGACGATTGAAATCGTGACTGAATATAACTTCTTTGAAAAATATATAGTATTACTGTATGATTTTTGGGAGTTTTATCATTTTGAATGGGACCCATTGTCGATGATTGATATCCTGGAATGGGTCCCATTCAAAATGATAAGGGAAGGCATAACAGCAAGATCTCGGATTCTCAATTCATTGAGAGAACTATGCCGGCGCATCGACCATTATAAAAAGGAGGAGGACCCTGACTCTATTACTGACTTGTGCAATGTCATTGTTGTTTTATTTGAGCGAAATGAGGGAGTGCTAGTCTTTTGCGGAGCGTGGAACTGGCGACTTTGCCGTGCTTTGGGGTCAGAGCGGTGGAGGTAGTTTAGAGGGCAAGAGTTCCAGGTTGGTTTTGGACTGAATGCCCGAGGTTTGTGTGACAGGCCTCACTTGAGTAAATACTCAAAAAAGGGAGGGTGGCGATAAAAGAGTGAAGAAAGAGTGAAGAAAGCGTGATGGTTGTCTAATGCGGATTCAGTCATGGAGCTCTGGTGGGGTTGCTCACTAAAACGCGTGCCCTCATCGGTTGGCCAGCAGTCAAAGCTCCCAACCCGGCTGCAGCGCGTGTGGGGACGTTACATCCGCCAACGTCATTCACCAGAAGCAAGCAGTCCGTCTTCAACACCACCACAATCATCGTCGCCGTGCAAACGAGCCGGTATTTGGAACTCATTTTTGCTTCTCGCCCCAGGCATTCGAATTGGCCACCTAATATTGCGGGACCAACCAGCCGCCTTTCCCCCTTCCGCTGTCGCCAAAGCAAGCTCAAGGCCATGGGCCTCCTCACTTGTGCTGGCCTGCGGCGCCGCAACCAGTGGGAGCCCTTGACGCTCATCGACCATTTCCTCTCATCTCCCCTCACCTTTCTGGCCACCCAATTCTACTACGTTGTGCTCTTCCTTCGCGGGCGACCTTTCACGCCGCCTCGCAACAAGCCCGCCATCCGCGTCGTGTGCGTCTCAGATACGCACGACCAAACAGTGCCCGTGCCCACTGGAGACATCCTCATCCACGCGGGTGATCTCACCAACGCTGGGACCGTGGCCGACATTGATGTCCAGCTCGACTGGCTCCGCTCTCAGCCGCACCCAGTCAAGGTTGTCGTGGCAGGGAATCATGACAGCTGGTTCGACCCCTCCAGCCGCCCTGCCGAAGACGTGCGCACTGGTGCTACGCCCAATCTGACGGGCATCCACTACCTCGAGAGCACAATGGTGGTCCCGGAGATCAAAGGCCGCAAGGTGCACATATTTGGAGTCCCGGATATCCCAGAAATTGGGCCCAAGGAGTTTGCGTAAGCTGACTAACATGACACCCAAGCAGTGCACCGTGACTAACATGGCCATTGGTATAGATTCCAATACACGGATGATTCTCATCCGTGGCTGAGCAAGGTTCCGCTTGAGACGGATATTCTCATCACTCACTGCCCTCCGGTAAGTATATCATGATAAATTGCCAGAGATTAGTCTTGACTCACACTCCCACTAGCTATACCACCGTGATCTAGGTCTCGGCTGTCGTCACCTCCTGCGAGAAATTTGGCGTGTCAAGCCCCGACTACACGTGTTCGGCCACGTCCACTGGGGTTATGGCAAAGAGCCTGTCTACTTTGATGATTTCCAAGAAGTCTATGAGCGTCTTCTCTCGCGCCCTCGTCGTGGCCCCTTCTGGGACTTCTTCCCCAACGAAACCTGGGTTGACATCATCAGCCTGGTGCGCTTGGGCATCCACAGCGTGCTCTGGAAGTGGCTCATGTCCGGCCCTGGTAGCAACCGGGGCGGTTTGATGGTCAACGCAGGCCAGATGTACGGAAACACTGGCAAGATCAAGAGCAGGGCCGTGGTTGTCGACATTTAAATCTCCGTCACATCGGCTGCATTCACCTCATCGGAAAGAAAGACACAGGGTAAAGCGTTTAGGTCTCGGAGTCTTAACAAATGGAAATCATTATCTAAAGCTGTTGCTACCATATTCTATCTCAATAAATTCCTCCTCTTCGCTTACCGAAAACCCGGGGTATCGAAACATGTACAATTTCATCCGTTGCCTTTTTTTTCTTTTTCCTTGCCCCCTCAATCCCTTTTTTTCTTCTCCATTCCGTGATCAATATTTTATTTTTCTGCGATAACAAGGTTAGGGAATCGAAAGAGCATATCGCTATATCTTTTCTGTCGTCAAAACAAGACAGCGCAAACCGCAACCGCCAGCATGGTCATGCCCATCGTGGCCTCGACTTGCTTCCACCCACTGCCGGAAACCTGCAGAGGAGCCTGGGGGGTAGCCTGGGGGGTGGTCACAGCCGGCTGAAACCGCTTTGGTGCCGTCGTATTGATGGTTCCAATTCGGATCGCGGGGGTAGATGCGGGCTCTGGAGCCAGAGTTGAGTGCAAGACGGCGCTCAGCTCAACGTTTTGCACGGCCGTGACGGGAATCGTGACGGGGATCGTCACTGTCACGGTGTCTTCGCCCTTGGGACCGCAGGCCTGGCAATCGACCACTTTTGTCTCCATCGGGACAGCTGGCGGCTTGGTGCAATTGCTGTTCGTCACGGTGGCCACATATTCAGTGATCACGAGGGTTTGTGGGTTCGTCGGGCAGGGAACCTTGTAAGTGATTGTTGTCGTCTGCACGTACTGGGCGGCCGGGGGCGTGATGCCGGGGGCGGGTTTCATGGGAGGCGGCAGGGCCTCGTCGTCGTCGTCGTCGTTTAGGTTGGCGTAGGCGCTGAGGAGGTAGCAGCTCGGGATCTCGCGGCCGATGACGGCACGGCGGGCAGTAGCATTGTTCTGAAAGCCGAGGAGGCCGCCGCAAAACTCGCTCTCGTCGCCAGGGCAAACGTGGTTGCAAGCCGAGGGGTTGTCCAGTGCGTAGGTGTCCTTGTCAATGCCCTCGGCGCAGTAGCACTTCCTCTCAAAAATGCCGACGTGGGAGAGGCCATCGCAGGCGTTGATGCATCGCTCCACCGTCATCTCGCCGCTCTCCAGAGTGAGATCGAATGTCCGGAAGCCGGAGCTGGAGCGGAGACAGCCCAGATACGTGTATTCGCCAACTTTGGCTTTGTTGGAGGCAGAGACCGAGGCAAGGACTGAGGCGATGACAGAGGCAGAGGCAGCCGGGGTGGCCGCAGCACCCCCGGGCGTAGTAATTACGCGCGTGGACAGTGTTGGCGTTGCCGTGGTCATCGCTGTTAGTTCATCAACAACAACAGCGCTGCTGTTCGCAACATCTTGGCTGCCAGAGACCAGGGTGCCAGAGATCAGGGGGGAGGGACCTGTAGACTTGTAGATGTCAATGTAGTTGACATCCCAGTATCTGCGTTGGCGGTTTCAGCAATGAGACAACTACAATAGCGAAGATTAGGAAAGTATACTCACGCATTTGCAAAAGCCTCCGGGTTGTTGGCAACGTGCTCTTTGCATGTCGGGGCCAAGGCCTTGCAGGTGGGAAAGCTGCTCCAGGTTGCATCACCATAGTCGCCACAAAAGTTCTGAACAGCAGCAAAACATCAGCATGACTGACTCTCAAAAGGGCACGACGGCCAATATGATTGCTCACAATGTTAATGACAATGTTCATGTTCTTGAAGTACGAGTCCACGTCGCACTTGGACCCGCCGAAAGCTGCCTCGGGAAGGCCCCAGCAGCTCGGATCAGGCTCCTTGGCCTGGATATCGGAGGGGATGGCGTTTCGGGGGAAGTGCCAGACGCGAAGGTACTCGGCATCCCACATGACGGCGTAGACCCCGCCCTCGGCCTGGTTGAAGCCGGTGCCGTAGGACGAGGTGTCGTTGATCGGGGGGTTGTAGCCGCAGCCGATGTTCTGCGTGCCGATGCCGCACTCGTAGTTGCGAGCGGTGCCCGTAACCAGGCCGCTGTCGGCCGGGTCCAGGAAGCAACCATCCCCGGTGTGGGCCGAGATGATGTTTTCCTGGGCGAGGTTGGCGCCTTCGATGATGTCCAGCTCGCCGCCGTGGGGCCAGTTGGCGCCGTATGCCCAAACTTTTTGACATGGTGTCAGCTCCAATCACACACACGCGCGCGCGCCCTCCCTCTCTCTCTCTTTCTATCCCAACTTACATGCTGGCCAGACGCCGCACTCGGATGCTGGCATGTGAAGAAAGTCGGCGATGATAAGGCCCTGGTTGTAGGCCTCCTTGCTCTCCAGCCGAATGCTGGGCCGTCCCTCGCTCAGGCCACGCTTGTTCGTGTGGTCGACGCCGAGCCGGACGACTTGTGTCTCTGGGTCGATCGAGTAGAGCCCCTGTGAGCGGGCATCCTCTTGGGTTTGGTATCTGCCGTTGTGTGTCAGTGACGAAAGGATGAAGAGTGCTGCCCAGCGGTGAGCCCTTACGCAACATAGCCGTGAGATGGATCTGCCGTGTTGATCCAGTTGAACCCAGAGAGCAGTGATTCCCCAGCATACGAGGTGAGCAAGGAGTAGGCCATTTTGCAATCCGCCCAAAGATGAGACCGAGAAGACTAGGAGAACTAGTTGAGAGAATCCCGAGTGTTGTGGATTATAGGCCCCCGGGGATAGGCCAAGGCGGCATATCAAGTGCTTTATATCTATACAGTCTACTACATTACAGGTTTGCTTGGGCTAACCACCGACCGCCCGAAATTCCTTGCCCTGAGGCTGGACAACCTTGTGCATACTTGCGAAAGGTTGACCAGGAGCTCCAACTGGTTGATTGAGACACCACGCGGCTCAAAGGGGGTTCCAATATCGCCGGGTTGGTTCCCGCGGGAGAATGCAACAGCGCGACCGGTGCGGTATTGGCCTACCCGCCTCGTAAAGAGCCGCGACGTAATTAACGACTCCTTGTTCCGCATTCCAGAGCCCAGGGGAAGCCTCGCAGACAATGGAGGGCCCGCAGAAGAACCAAAGACAGTGCGAGTCAACGGGGAAACGTTCCAAGACAACCTTCCGCAGGCGGCAACCAAAGCAGTCAAACCGCCTTGGCTGAGACAAGAATGCGCGTGCCTCCATTCCTCTCTCCGGCGGCCAAATGCCAACCTGACCATAGAGCCTCGCGCGCGCACATGCCATTTGAGGGACGAAACACGAAAACTCCCGGGTATTGAGACCAAACGCCCGCTCCATGTCCAATAATTGCGACTATCGCCGACCTCTTAAACACAAGAGTGGCACGCGGTATCATTATACCATGATGCGTCTAAGTCCCTCTGTTCCGCCCAAGACACGTTTCCCCGTGACCGCGCATCTCCCCTGGCCGCTCTCCCACTTTCCACTGTGCTCCTCCATGAAAGCTTCTTGCTTGGGGTGCATGCCCTCGAGCCATTTATGGATGCAAGTATAGCAGTACACCATGCCGGTTTGGCAGAGCGTAGGAGTGACGATATCATCGACGCAGATTGGGCACAGCGCGGTATCGCTCGGGGCAGGGACCGTAAAAATCGGCAGCAGCGAGCCTGTCGCGATAGGTGCGTCTTCTGCTGAGGGCACATATTCCCCTTCGTTGGCTGGGTCCTCCTCATTCGCCTTATCCTTCTTCTTGTCCGCCGCTCCCTTGCGGCCGAGGCCAGATATCACTGGTGGGGGCAAGTCGATGCTCTCGGTTGCCCTCCGAGACAGCTGTTTCGCGAAATCAGACTGATACCACCACTCGAGGAACTTCAACGCAAAGATACTCGTGGGCAGCAGAAGCGACAGGCCGGACAGCAGGCGAGGACCAAGCTCTCGGGGGTTCAAGAACGACCTTCCGCCGGGCCTGTTGCCCTTCTCCGCAACCTCTGACAAACGGTCGATTGCCCTGTAATCCTCCCCGGTCATTCTGCGTATCCGAGTTCCTATGAGCCACATGAGAGGGCTATGGTATTTGGTGCCATCGAAAAGATAGGCCAAGTTGAAGGCGAGCATGGCGAAATAGTAGCCCGCATTGACGCTCGGGTAGATGTTCCGCAAAAACCACCGGTAGTAGTGCAGGAATCGCTGTCGGAGAGTGGGATTATCGGGCATTCGAGTATACGCGGCGCCAAGCAGGGCGCGCGGTGCGTTGACCTCGTAGCTCTCGTCGAGCTTGCGCTTGAGATACGGGATCCCGACCAAAACGAGCAGGTTCTTCCAGACGTCCTTGGTGGAGAGCTTAAGGGTTTCGCGAACAATGCCCGGCGAGGACATGGTGGCTCGGGGGATCTCGGTGTGCAGGCCCTTCTCGCGCTTCAGGCCGTAGAAGTTCTCGGTAAAGGAGCCGCCGCGCGTGCGCAGGTAATGGCGCTCGACGAGCAGCATGGCAGCAGCGTAGAGCTCATCGAAGGAGTTTAGGATGCGCAGGAGGTATCGCGGGTGTCGATGTGTCGCGACTGTGAGAAGGTAGCGCAGCGTGGGCGGGAGGAGGGCGTTGAGCTGCTGCTCGGAGAGAACTTCGAAGAGCGATGGCTTCTGCTCGTCGAAGGTGCCCCGAAGGGCAGTGACAAACTCCATCGCGGGAGGAATCGAGCGCCGCGGCTGCAGGCTAAGTGGAAAGGGCGGCGCGGGCTATTAAAATGAAGTATCGTAGCGTTGGTAAAGGAGAGAATGAAGGAAAAACAAAAGCGAAGCGGCCTGGTCGGCAAATGTGATGTGACGGCCGACGCATGTGCCTGAGATGAAATGGGTCTTGCTTCTTCAACTCCGTAAATGGTCCCCACTTCTGTCACCCCGGATTTCAGATCAAGGCGAGGATCCCAGAGGAGCGGACCCGCCTAAATTTACAGCGGCTCGACAGCACTGAGGTGCGCCCAGATCCGCCTAAAAGCACCGCTGTCAGCGCCCCTTTACAGTGAGGATGGCCACCGCGGTTGGTGGGCTGCACCCCGGCCCCAGCCTCCGATAGCCTCGGCATTTTCTCGCGACTCCGCCTAACAGTACCTTGGGATTATTAGCACCCATGAAACTCGACCGTGGCATGCCGCGGCGCAACCTTGCTGTCGCAGTCAATTCAAACGTCAATGCAGATCCCTAATCTGGTGTTTTGCATATCAAACTGCGCCCGATCATCTTGACTTCCTCAACTCACTTCGCTCTCCGCCCGCCCGCCCGCCCGCCCTCATCAGCACCTCCATCATAAGTCATCATTTCCCTAATTGGCCTTGTTTCCTAATCGGGTAATCCAACCGTCGGACACCATCCCGTGTCACGTCGGCCGTCCTCAGACATGGGCGACTCCTGGGACAAGAGTCGCGACTCGGCATCAGCAACTGAGCGTGACATTCTTGAAAATGGAACACCCGAAGAAAAGGTCAACGTCTGGCTCAAGCTCACGGCCAAAAATGACGAAGCTCGCCCGAGAGCCGGCGTATGTTCCATCGCCACCACCTCCGTGTCTTTGGCATCAACTAATCAGCAGTCCGTAGGAGTGGATGAGAACACTGGTCCCCCATATCAAGGTCTTGTCGGCCGATCCGGCCTGGCCACATCCGTCATGCACGTTTTCCTACACGGTGCAGCCAGACAACTGCAACAGGCTTGACAACTTACACGGCGGGTGCGCAGCAACCCTGTTTGACTATTGCACCACCTTGCCCCTCGCCCTTGTGAATCGCCCTGGCTTTTGGCAGTTCATGGGCGTCAGCCGAACTCTCAACGTCACATATATGCGCCCGGTGCCATCGGGCGAGGAGGTGCTTATCGAGTGTGAGATTGTTCAACTAGGCAAAAGATTGGCATCGCTGCGCGGGGTCATGAGGCGAAAAAGCGACAAGACGTTACTTGCAGTCTGTGAACACGGCAAGGTCAATATCGATGCTAGTCTTAATCTGTAGACTTTAGAACCTGTACAGTGTCAGATTCGTGGGTGTTCATAGTTGTCTAGATTTCATTTGGTTTCGTGTTTGAGTTGGGTAGGTTTCTACATCTTATCTTGCGGATACCAAGTCGATCGCTATAGTATCCAAGTACATAATAGATATTATCGTCGAGATGTTAGCAAAGCAGTTTCAGGTGCTACAGCCATAAGTTAAAGAGCTGCCATCCGACGAATGAAAATTCGCTGCCCCAAACTGGAAAACCTGAACGAGAGAGAGATTGTTTGCCTTTTGGAGAGTCAAACTTATGTTTGCACTTACTAAATGTTCCGGCGCAACGCTCGCCATTGGAATAATGCAGAAACCCCAACAAAGCTGTTGGACATAAGAAACACCCGGTTATCTTACACAAGAAATAATGGAATGCCTGGTGTCTTCAGGTAGCAGTGAGAGTCATTACGATAGTGTTGGATTCACGACTGTTGTAGCAATCACAGTGCTATCCGTGGTGTTCCATTACCAATTCACAACAGCGATCTGCAAGGATCGCTGCGGCAAAAGATCTAGCAGGATTAAACACAGTTATCGCGAATACCCTGTGGCACGCAGCTTTTTATAAGGCTTCCGCAACGATTCCTCCCTGTAACCCGCTGTGATGTTACAGGCATGTATGGCTGCCTGAAAATTATTTGGTTAGGTGTTTTGGTTGAGTGGATTTCTGAATAGTGTCTTTTATTTTCTTGTTCAATTGAATCAAACGAGGTGATATCTGGTATCCTGTCGTCTGAATTGATCAACAGCACTTTTCTTGTTGCTAATCTGGTGAAGTCTCTCAATGCAATTACCGTCTAAATATTTCATACTCACGACTTACGTCAATCCAAAAGATTGAAGGGCAGGGGTCTTCCCATTCCCGACACAGGTATCTTATTCTAAGTGTTTAATTTATTTATCATAAGAAAATTCTTTAAAATAAACCGCCCAAACGAAACATTGAATGATCCGGTATCAGGTAGATGTGAGACATGGTGTTTAGGGTAAGTCGCCACTCCACCCGGCCGCAGTGACCGACCGGGATGCTTGGGGGAGCGTCCGTTAAATCCGACGTCGAGATGCAGTGTCATCTGAAAGTACCTGCCCAGACTCGTGTCTCGTAACGCCCTCGCTCTCTTGTGCTAGACTTCGTCATTTCATCTCCCGAGAAGGAAAAACACCAAGTACCATGGATTCTGATGTCGACAAGAAAGACAATATGCTCCATCTCACTACGCTTCCCACCGAGATCCTCCATCACATCCTTGCCTTGTTGAGCCCCGCTGACATCGTCATCCTGCCCCGCGTATGTTCTATGATCCGCGACTTTGTCAAGGGCAACAGGCCACTCTTCCGGGACGTCTACCTAAACAATCTTGTACGTGCGCAGGCCGGGCTGTGTGTTTTTTTGCGGCCGAAGGCTGTGTCGTATTTGGCTAACCCTCGCTTAGGACCGGCCAAATGATCTGGATTTGGACTGGGATACTGAGATCCACGATATCGCCCGCCTACAAGCGATATGTCGTTCCAAACACGTAGCCACCAAATATGTAAGATACAAAAAACATTTCGCTGGCATCCGTTTTGATCTTGCGTCAACTGTGTGCATTGCTGATACTTGGCAGAGACAAGAGGTCGGGTTCGTCTCTGACGTCGTCAATCGCTTGCTTAACAACGCCTCTGCTAGCGATGAGCCAATCCCTCCAAATCACACACATGCCATATCTAGAAATGCTTCTCTCCTGGACGAGGTCTTCGAGACCGAGGCTGCCAGAGAGGCCTTTCTTCAGCGTTCATTTCTCTTCGAGCGGGCTCGCAGCGAAGTCATCCTGCCCACCCGTATTTCACCCAGAAGCACGTCAACTGCCATCATCCACCAACGTCAGCGCAGCGCAAAGCTTCACTGCCTCTATGGAAAGCCGATCCAGCAAGCTGCAGGTAGTTTGCCGGCTCCCACATATCCGTTTGCTTGCTCCAAAGTCTATGATCTGCGCCAGTACACTGCTCGCACTCGCTGGGGCCCCTTCCTCGACGACGACTCCGATCACGTTGACTGGGAGAAGGTCGAGGCCATCCTTATCGTGCTGGGCAAGAATGTTGGGCGCAGGCATCTCGTGACCAGCTTGTTCAAGGAGGTCTGGGGCAAGCCATTCTCTGGATCATGGGCCCGGAGCTACATGTCGCCGTCACCACTCGGCCGCGAAATCTCATCTCTTGAAGCCAGCGACCCCTACGACGTTACTGGCACATGGTACCGCGTTCGTGTTCATATAGATATTCTCTGAACCCCGCAGAGAGCAAAAAACTCTGCTGTAGACCAATCCGCTAACACGAAAAGGTTCCAGATTGTCTGCTTTCTTGATTACACCGATTTCTTCGCCTACAACTTTCCAGCTGGCGACTTTATCGAACCCGATACGCCGCGCCCAGCCCTTGACGGCGAGGAGGCGACTCGGATGATAATGATGCGTATTCATGTAGATAAGATCGAGCCACCTGGTCCCAATGACGGGCAGGATTTGCCCGTGGTGCATTTCAAGGGTGTCTCGTGCTCGCTCGACACAGCGATGGATGATGCCAACTCTCGTGTGCGAGGTAGGTCACCAGAGTCTGCGTGCCTGTGTAAAATAAGAGGCTGCGGTTAACTGACGAGGAAGCAATCGAAATTAAAGGCAGTGTTCGTTTAACAAGAGAAGGTGAGGTACGATGGACCACTTTCTCCATCTTCCACGGCCAAGAGCGCTGGCGCAGCGAGGGCGTTCAAGTCGGCGGGATTCGTTCGGCTCGCGGAGTCGTCGGTAACTGGTTTGACAGGTTTGTTGCCCCCTTTCATGTTTCTGCTTCCACTGGGATGATGCAGAACTTGCTGGTATTCCGATTGCTCATTTTCCTTTTCCTCACAGAGACTATGATGTTCATGGCCCTGCTGGACCCACGGCCTTTTGGAAAGGCCCTGCGGGCGAGCAGAACCTCTTGCCCCACGAATTTTTCGCCCCCACGGGCTTCTTCACCACATATGGTGCGATGACGATGCCGCCTAATCTGATCTTGTCCAGCGACGATGAAGATGATGAGGATTACCAAGATGGAGATGAACACGAACATGATGCAGAGGAGGAAGAGGAAGAGGAAG